>JAHZMY010000513.1:0-10386 GCA_027743915.1 Seira sanloemensis
ACAGGGACGCTGAAAACAACGCGACAAGTTCATGTGGATGATTTTCCGGCCATCATTGCGAAACCAGGAGAAAAGGGAGAGCATCTGAACAAGGTTAATATAAGTCTGAAATGTCTTATCACTTCTTATTCAAATTAATCTTTTCAATGTACTTAAAATGCTACTTAGCCGGTTTTGGATTGCGCAAGATGCATGCATGCAGTGAGAGATCAGCTTTGTGTGGCAAAAGAATCTGGAAAACTTCAGCTTTATGCTTTACCCACCCTTGGCTTTCTCCAGACTTTTATTCTGGATTTAGATGTAAGATGCAAACGCAACGCTATCAAACACTAATTAGCTTTAAATATGCATGAGTTTTTGATGGTGAATAATCCTCTGCCTTGCTTCAAATCTTAGGGAGACATTTGTCAGCAAATTTTATTCAATAATGATGGCACCAGACTTGCGCTTCTCACTATGAACGGACGATTACGCATTTGCATCTTTCCTCAAACTAGTGGACAGCAAATGGAAATACTGTTTTGTGAAACTTTGGCCAGTATTTCAGGAATGTTGTGGGCTTCTGATTTACACAATCATATTGCCGTTTTGGAAGGGAGCAACATGTAACTTTTTAACAAATATATAAATGCAGCACAATTTATCAATTTCTTAAATATAAGTAATGAATATCATTTAATTTATTGCTTCGGTAGTCATTTTCTCCAGGATGGTCAGGTTTTAGAGTCTCTTGTAAGCATTCCATCCGGATGTTGCATGGCCCACTTTGAGGTACAAATTGGAATAAACTAAATACTCTTTGCATTTAGAACAAACTAAATTATTTTTTCCCTTGGTTTGACTCTGCCTAATAGAATCTCATGATTAGTTTGATTCAAATGGACCGAGTAATTGAGAATCCCGACTGTCCTCTACCCAACATGATACTTGAGGTACCAACGCCATCATACTCAAAAATCATAGATGTGTTCTCAATAATCTTCCATACCGTCACCCCACTCTCAATAAAATTGTTGGGAATGAAGCCCTGCGACAGGGAAACTTTATCATTGCAGAGAGCATTTTCACCGAGGAGAAAAATTATGCAGGGCTCCGCTTCCTTGAGAAGCTAAACGACATTGAAGATGTTGAAATTAAGAAAGCGTGCACTTGCAGTTTTCTGGGGGACCATGACCAAGCACAACACTATTTTCTCCGTGTCGGGAGAAAGTCAGTGAAGCAAGTACATTAACTATTGGGAGATGAAGAAGTTGCAATTGATTTGAATTGTTTTCGTAGAGACTTGGCCATAAAAATGTGGAAAGATTTGGGGAACTGGGAAAAGGTGACATTTCTGAGTGGTCACAATTCCGAAGATTTTACGAAAGAGGCTTTGGAAAGTCAGTATGAGATTTGTGGCCTGTTGCAAGACTGGGATACAGCGTTCCTTCTAGCCAACAAGTTGGAAAGTGTGGAAAAGATTATGGAATCATGTGTTATGCTAGAGGACCATGAGGCGCTTATCGCCCTCTCCCAACGACTTCCCATCGCAGATCCCATGTTGGATAATATTGGGAAAGTTCTTGGCTCCGATGGCTTGAGTGATGATGCGGTATGACTGACGATGGCATAAAATTGTTTTGAAAAGAGCAAAAAATAATTTCGTTTAATTGCTATACAAAAGGCGCACTGTTTCCTGAAGAACGGGGACCCTTTGACCGCGATGAAGTTTGCAATGGACGTGAGAAACTGGGACATGGCCATGAAACTGTCAACAATACATAGTATGCCAGTCATCCAGCCTGCTCTTGTGAAGCATGTCAGGTATGCTCAGCAAATGTGCTTTATTAAAGACTAAAACCACGATTCACATATTTATATTTTTGTCATTAAAGGTCCCTGATAAATGAGAACCGACTCTACCCCGCAATTCAAGTTCTGGATAGATGCGGAAAGGTAATAACTGGTGGGAAGCTGCTAGTCTGGGTAAAAAAAACTTTTAAATCAGTACCCACACGTCCCAATCTGTCATCAGTGTCAGTTGTTAAATACCGATTCATTTTTATCACTTTCTGGTAGAAAGCACTGCGGATGCTAGATTGTAATAATGAGAGTCTGTTGGAAATCAAAAAAATATTTATTCTTGCGGCAAGAATGTTCTCGAAGAAAAACCGCGTGAAAAAAACCAACTCGCAGTTCCAATGTGTTCAACCTTATTACAAAGACGCTGAAGAACTTGATCTTGAGTTTTTAATTCCGGAAGCACAACTCAACTTACTTCGAGGACATCATGAGTGGTGCTGGAGTGACCCGTTTCGGGGAGCAGAGGCACTCCACTTTTTGATTTTGACGCAGAGATTCATCTACAACGGAATGATTGGAAGGGCTTTTCGAGCTGCGATTCATCTGAGGTATGATAGATCCGTTTAGGGGAGCAGAGGCACTCCACTTTTTGATTTTGACGCAGAGATTCATCTACAACGGAATGATTGGAAGGGCTTTTCGAGCTGCGATTCATCTGAGGTATGATAGAATGACAACGCATGGATTTTGCTCATTAAACTAATGTTAAAACAAATTTTGCATGCATGCACAGAAACTTTGAGGACATTCTTGGATCTGAAAGAGTTAACAGTTTAGTGGCACTCTCGGCGATTAATAATTCTTACTATGGCGTCGCTTCTAACGCGTTATTAAAGCTCGAAACGGAGGATGAACGGTATTCTACCATCCCTTTTAACTTATTTCGGGAACACGCTCCACGCGACGCGGACGTGGTCCGGGTTCAATGTCCAGAGTAAATTGACTATGATCATTCACGTAAAATTATTTTTCAAGAATATTGGTTTTTAGTTTAATACTGATTTCTTGTCCAGGTGTCAAAGGAATATTCCGGATTTTCATTCAACTTGCCCATATTGTAACGCAAAATTCATCGTTTGCATCTTTTCGGCGAGTCAAATAAGCAGCGGAAAAGATATGTGGACCTGTCAAATCTGCTCACGTCATGTAGAGCTCTCCAAACGTGATCGCTTCGGGTTTTGTGTTTTATGCCATAGCAGGGCGGACTGAAGTAATAATCAACCTTATTATACTCGATTACATATTGCATTAACGTGAATTGTATACACGTGAAAGTAGGTAATACTTGAACTTGAGATCAGAAGATAAAAATGAAACATGCATAGTTTCGATTGTTCACATATTTATTTTGATTTGTATTGTATGTGGCATTGAGTAAAAATATAAAAATCTTAAGTTTCTATTCTCTCGTTTGTCAATAACATCGACACCGCTTCACCCAAAGGCTTATGTAACATCATGAAAATAATAATTGACCACGATCGGTCTGTAAGGAAGCCAATGTTTTTGTCATATGAAAAAAAACATTCTTGTGGTATGGAATTTATTAAAATTAAATACGAGTTTTATTTTGAATTATAAATCCATCACACAGTTTCAAAAAAACTAAAGCTACAAGGAGATCAAGATGTACATGGCATAAGATTTATAGTTACAATATCTAATCTCTCCTTATTTCGTCAGCAACCAAGTCCTTTGTAGCCACACCCTCCCCAACGCGGTTTACGGAGAATTTCAACTTCCTTCAGGGAAGCAACATTCACAAATTGCGAATCTGTACAATTTCCAAGGCACAAAGTAGGAGTCTGTTGGCTGTCTTTTGTTTCCATGTTGGATGAACCCGCCGAAAGGGGATGAGATAGCGACCGAGATGAAAAGTCCACAAACTGCGAGGGTCACCAGAGTCGAGATTAGGCTTGAGGATTTCTGAAACGATTCGAATTAGTCGAATTCAATAAAATAAAAATGTACTTATAATGTGAACTAACGCACAATATTCAGGAAATAACTTTACCATATCTGAATTTGATGAAGTTTAAAATTTCAAGCAATTTTGTTTTTTAATCTTCTATTCAAATTCCGAACAACCTTTATCAGTCAGCTAGCGCTAAAAATAATGATGATTTGAGTCACTATACCTGCGTATTTAAGCTCTTTGAAAATGAGGTCAGTGGAATGAGGACTTGATGTACGGCGGTCAACCGAGATCATTAGTTACCGGCGTTTGGTGGTAATTAAGGTTTGAAATTCCTCACGATGAAAACCCACGTTAGTCATGCTTTAAAAAGCACACGGCCGTCACATGATGTGCTCCTCAAAGTATGTATTTCGAGTGTGTTACGCAATGTTTAGTCATTCTTAGCATTTATTCACTCTAAGCTAACGTCAGACCTAATGGAGATTAAACAGTGTCAAGAACGATTTCTATATTTGGCATTTGTTTTAAAACATGGCTTTTAAAAAAGTTAAACTATTTCCGGATGGGAGATAAGCCCACATAAATGGACAAATTGCGTGTCGGAATTGGTCATCTTAATGCGATTAGTTCAAGAAAAGCCAATTATGAAAGTTGTAGAATGGATGCTGGAATGGCCACATCTGCGCTTATCCTTTCACTTTCCTCCCTCGCATCCAACATCCAAGTCTTTTCATTAATTATAACTATAAGACTTTACAGGGTTTCTCGTAAACGCTCATTTTCTTTAACGTTTCCTCAAGTCACTTGCAAACGTTCTGTCCAGTGTGTCCAGTGCCAGCGTATCACGTTGCCCCAGCCCATTAGGTTCTTTAAAACATGTGTGTAAAATATGCAGCTTCAAACTTGTGTTGTGGAAACAAGCAAAGTGATGAAGGCCTATAAGCTGTAGGTTATAGCATTTATAGCCACATATTATAGTTCATTAAACTCATGATCCTGTCGGCAGCCTTCACACGTAACCTGCACCTTTTCGTGGAATCTTACACCTAAACCTCATTACCGGTTTTTATCTCCTGTAAAAAACCAAATAACCTTCTCCTAAAAAGCATTTTCGGAGAAGTTTGGACATGCACGTTCGCGCATTGCTATAACCTTGAGCTTAAAATATCCTTCATGACAGTTAGCAAATTGAAACAATAAAGTACACGACGCACATTTAAGATTCGATAATACAGTTTTTATTGAAAAAATTCAAACTATTTTTTTAAATTTTCTACTACTTGTCTAGGTATTAAAGATTAACATTTGCTTATGCGCATATAATCGTATAACAACTAACACATAATTCGGGCTACATACTATATTAAATATATACATTTAGGCTGTTTAGATTGCATATATATTTTTAGCAGCTTTGCAATTAATTACCGATTTACATTTATTTCAAAATATACATAACTACCTTTGTCTTTTCAATACAAAATATTATGCAACTTCCCCGGCCACACCTACCTGACTTTCATTTTTATTAAAGNGCTTTGCAATTAATTACCGATTTACATTTATTTCAAAATATACATAACTACCTTTGTCTTTTCAATACAAAATATTATGCAACTTCCCCGGCCACACCTACCTGACTTTCATTTTTATTAAAGCTGCAGATGAAAATAAAACTTTTTTGGCTATCAAAAGCTAAAAATACAAAACTTTCTTATCTCGAGTGACAAGGACGACGGCAATTTGTGCTATAGTTGGACTTACCTACACCTATAATAATAATCTTACAACTACTGCCTTCACTTAAACTTAGTATGGCATTCTTCTCTTTGTTTAAAATCACAATTAAAAATAAATAACAAAAATCCAACACCCTACTTTTTTCAAAAAAATATTATTACAAGCCATGACTTGTTCAGGCTGTGCGAACCTTTTAAACTTTGATTTTTAAATTCTAAATTTTCTACGCGTCTGACTTCTTCTTCTGGGGTGGTGAAGAAGAACCTCCGGGACCTCCAAAATATCTTTGGATCTCCTCCACACTCTTTCCCTTTGTCTCTGGGAGTAATAGGAAAACAAAAACGAAGCCTGTAGCGCAAATAATGGAGAAGCCCCAGTAACACCATTGAATTGTGAGAGCCTCTTGAATCTGTTTGAAGAATTTCGTCACCAGGAAGGAGAGAAGCCAGTTTGTGCATGTGGCAAAGGAGGCAACGCGAGCTGTACAATTAAAAATAAGATTGTTAAACTAAATCCGCAAAAACATATTTGAATCTCTGAAGCATAGTACAATATTGTGTGTTGGAAATTACCTTTAACTTTTCCTGGAATCAGCTCACCCAACATGAGCCATGGAATTGGTCCGTAACCAATACTGAAGGCGACCATGAAAATCATTAGAGAAACAAGAGGAAGCCAGCCAATGCTATCAGCTTTCCCATCGTCTTTAAGTTGGAAGAAAACTCCGAGAACAACGAGGGATCCACACATGACAGCGGAAGAAATAAGTAAAAGAATTTTTCGCCCTGCTCGGTCCACAAGGAAAATGGAAGATACAGTGGCCAAAAATTGTACAATTCCGACAATGATTGTGGCGACACTTTCTTTCAAGTCGGATCCGGCACTTGTGAAAATATCACTAGTGTAGAAAATCACAGCATTGATACCTGGAGAAACGAAAGGTTATAAAAACCTAGAACTGTAACTATTATTTGCGTAAAAATTTCATTTCAAAAACTTACCAGACAACTGTTGGAACACCATCAACGCAATCATAAGAATAGATGGTCTCAAATGATGTGACTCGAAAAGTTCACCAAATGACGTCTCCTGGGCTTTCATTTCGTTGATGCTTGCCTCCATCTAAAACGACAATAGATTACTTAACCATTGTAAAAAGATAGTAAAATTGACGGTAAATAACAGTTCTACTGACAAAATACTTACAGTTTTCATCTCATCTTCAACATCTTGGGATGAGGACTTCATGCGGAACCAGCACAGGGATCTATTAGCATCAGCAACCTTTCCCTTTGAAACAAGGTATTTTGGAGATTCGGGAATAAAGATCATGGCGACCAAGAAGATGAGTGGAATGATGCCACAAACGATGGCGAGCCACTGCCAGGTCAAGAAGGAGCCAAACACGTACCTAAAGGAGAAATGGTCATGTTAATTTTGGTAGGAAACAAAGCCGAAGGAATGAGAAATGCTCTGCCAGCACTTTTATCTTGATTCACTTACACAAAGAGAATTCCGAAAGTGACCATGACTTGAAAGCCACTACCCAACGCCCCACGGATATTATCCTCAGCAGCTTCGGCAACAAAGAGAGGGGCAGCCAGAGAAAAGCCACCGCCACAGAAACCCGTGATCACACGTCCAATAATCAACATAGCGTGATTCTATCGAGGCAATCAAAAACATGAGTCTTCAGGCATCATTTAATTATAATTCCTTTATCTAATTATTATTAGACATCATTTTACCTTAGCGAAGGCAATCAATAACCATCCAAGGACGAATGGGGCAGAGAGTAACAACATTGTCATCTTTCTTCCGATCATGTCTACAAGTATTCCAACAACTATTGCTGAAGCGAGAGCGCCCAACTGGAGGAAAACAGAGCATTTGCATAAGTATAGATGAATCATTATTTGCAATAATAGCGTTTCTCATCAGATCGCAAATCAAAATCAAATACTTACGTTGATAATTGATCCAATCCATGATTCCGTTTCCTCAGAAAACAAATCAAAATCCGTTTTACCGTCCGAAATCTTATTTTTCATGTCAGGCATAGCAGGTCTAGAGAACGTATAAAACAAAGCATGAACAATGGAGTTTAATTTGCCTGTTTTAAATTTTTATTAAATTAACGTATTTATTTTTCAAACTTACGAAGTATAACCCAGTACTGTTCCAAGCCCAAAGGCTCCAACGGTAGCTGTTGAACAGAAAAAAGGTTAAATTTACATATATCTCGATGTGACTTTAATTCAATGTTTGTGAAAATTTTCCATGTACGTTGGAAACATCGTCTTTATCTATTTTGCTTCGAAGGGGTCGAGGAGACTGAATGTAGTAATCTGTCGTTCTGTTATCTTTGTTTTCTTTTATGTAAATGTATGTAAGCTGCCTCCGGCAGGTAAATTGACAGATTCAATCCCAGGTAAAATTTGGGGATTTTCCGGTAAAAATGTGATCTTGACCTAAACTTGATACATTTTTCGGACCAGTTATAAGTTGTTATATCTAGATTTGACGTGAGCTGTACACGTTGAATCTTTCAAAGTCTGACATGCGGTTCATTGCATCACAAAAGAGTGGAAGTAATCAGTCGAGAGAAACAAATAAATAAAAAGTTTGATTCACACGTTACTTATGACCATGAATTTGCTTACCTGCCACTGCAGCCAGTACTTGATTCCGATACATTCCTATCGATATCATTTTGGTCGAATTATCTGGACCGCGGCTGGCTCTTAATTAGTGTTATTGAGTAACCCAATTTCCCAATGTGTCAGAGTAATTCAGTTGATTCTGGAATATTAACAAAGTTGACGTTAAATTAGAGACTTGCATTAAATACTCCCACGAAGAACATGCACGATTACGTGAATTCAAATAATCGGAGCGTCCATGAAGATGTATAATGTATGCAAAAATATTAAAAAAGTTGACGTTAAATTAGAGACTTGCATTAAATACTCCCACGAAGAACATGCACGATTACGTGAATTCAAATAATCGGAGCGTCCATGAAGATGTATAATGTGTGCAAATATTTTATCTTGAATGATTGGCCCTCACAGGTGAAAACTTGAGAGGGGTACACGTGAACCCATTCTTACACAATATATGTATGTCACCTCACAGTCTATCAATCGATTACAACAACTTCAAAAACTTTGACGGTTCATTAGCATATTTATTGGTGTTAGTAACAACTCTAAACTTATTTATATTTAGAACTCTTTATTCTTTCCTTATTCACGGGCTCATAGAAATACAGGGAAAGACAAAAATGGACTTGCAATTGTAATGGCATAAAATGCATTTAGCCTTGAGATTTTATGCTCTTACAAAACCGATTCCTTTGTTTTTTGTACTTATTACGTATTAATGATTTAATACTTGCTTCTGGCTAGACATCTTCCAAGCATTTCAGTCACAAAAAAATTGCAAATGATTAAATTATGTAGTAATATTTGAGTGGGAAGAAATATTATTTCAGAAAGGTATGTATGTATAAGCTGCCTGCTACACTTTTCACAAATGTACATATATTTAATGTCATGACCCACGTTCCAGAAAATTACTAATGCAGTAGGTATACCTACATATATTTTTAATGTGTTAAAGCAATAACCTGTAATTTATTTTTTCTACAGAACGAGTACCATTCTCAATATAACTACACTGGCGAGTCACAATGAAAATGAAACCTGCCCTACGGCATTTTTAGAAAGACACAATCTCCTTACGACGAAATCTGTCTGCAATTTGTACGGAGAAATTTGAGAGCTTGCAAAAAAAATAGAAATTGGGATACCTTCTATTTCTATGATGCAGTAGTGATTTCTTGTATTGCTTTACTGGCTAAAAGGCTAAAGTTATTGCTCGTTCTGTCAAGTAATTGTTACGACTGACTCGATGTGCACATACTCACGCGCTCCTTACATTCTAACTTAAGTAGGTACTTTCTTCCGAGAGTGAGTAAAAAATTAAAATTCCCAAATCATGCTATGTACGTGATACGTCAAACAGCCAAACCTTCCTTTTAAACCCCAATCAGAGACGACTGTGGTGGAATCCTCCTCAAAGTCACAAATAGTCTCACCACGTTTCTAGGAATATTTGTATTCAAATTCTGCTCCTTTTGTGGTTGACAAATACGCAATAATACAATTGTGTGTTATCAATACTTTTTAGAAAAACAAGTTCGTAAATGTGGCTATTACGTATAATATTATCTGGAAATAACGATGAATTCAATAAATATGAATTTTATGTAACACAGTTTTAGTTTATGAATGATATAAAATATTCATTGTGCACGCATTTTAGCACTTTTGTGGTTACAGCAATTAGACAAAGTAATTTAATTAGCACATCAAAGTTGTCTGGTATATCTACGTGTAGGAATACATGAGCTGTGCATGCAATTTTGTATGAATAATGTAGAAGTGCTAATTACAATTTGCATATATGTGCTTTAGGTAAATTTAAAACAGTACAATAAAGTAAAATTATAGACAAGATCAATCAAATCACCAAAAAATTCAGAATTATTTCTTCCAAAGCTTCAATTTAAACTCATGAGTAAGAACGAGTTAAATCACCAAACACCTATCCTCGGTAGCCACTTTTGCACATTTTATGTGCATGCAAAGGTATATGAAATTTTCTATAACAAGGATTTACCAAGTTATCATCGTCTTTGGCCATATACCTATGTGTAATTGGTTATCTGAACTGTTCAACTAAATTTAACCTTTAAAAACTTTTTTTTCTTAAGACATGGGATTTACATGGACCATGTTCGCTTGTGTCTGACCAGAAAAATATTATCTGATTCTCTGGTCGCGATAAAATAGTGCTAATACCATATGGCCTGACAACAT
>JAHZMY010000514.1:0-16632 GCA_027743915.1 Seira sanloemensis
TCAGATCTGAAGATGGTTTTCAATAGTCTTCTTTTTACAATCTAATAATGGCCTCATGCTCCAGCATTAAGTTCCATAAAATTAATAACTTTCTTCTTAGTCTCTTATACCATTTTATTAGCTATTATTCTCCGTCTCGTAGCTCTTTTTAATGCACTTTTTACCCTGTTTTTAATTTGCTTGCGGTGCAGAAGAAATAGTTGCTTGAAAAGCACGTCAACCTCTACTCCAAAAGAAAATGTCAGGCGTGTCATGAGTCTATTTTTTAAGGAAAAAGTAATGTAGAGGACGCACAGTGGCGTGCGTCCTCCATTCCTCCAAACCACACAGAAGGTTTGACATGACAAGAAGACAAACCACGAAAATGCGAGAGGATGGAGAGGAGAGAGAGTTAAGGATTGTAATACGAGCAGTAAAAGGAGACGCTGCTCCATTTACACTCTAATCTTTTCCCGTATATGATGACTCCAGCACGACAGACTTTCCCATTTAAAAAAAACTTTCTCTCAAAAAATGTTGATGCGATCAGAATTAAGTAAAATCTCCTCTTTGGTTAAGTCCCTTCTTTTTGCCAAGCTTATGATGATGAAAGGGTTAAGAGTGGGGCGAAGCAGGATGGGAATATGTATGACTGAAAGGGATTCCTTCGTGGAGAGCAGATAAGAGAGTGGCATTGGCCAGAAACACTAAAAGATGTATGTATGAATACCAGAACTCTGGCCAATTCTCACGAAGATGATCATGGGAAATAAAAATGTGTCGAGATGAGAGAGAAGAAAATGCAATTGCCAAAAATACGAGGGTGTTTGTGTTCATTTGAAGAATATTCTTTTGCAGAATAGATTCAAAGCTGAAATCATCTTGGAATGACTTTCAAGACGTGGGTTTTGAGCAAACTACTAGACTTTCCAGTTAACTATTCATGTAAGTGGTTAGTGCATATGGCTCATAGAGAATGGTTTCACAGATCGGTTGAACCTTTTGGGAGCGTTTTGGTAGGACATCAAGATTAATCAAGCACTTAAATTGCCCACGGAGGCTAAAATCTCCTTGCGTCTGTGAATAAGTTAATTGTATGAATGAATGACGATTATTAGAATGATTTGTTGATAAATGGCACTCCAATTACGATCAAGTGGATCATAATAATTTACTTATAATGAGAGCTGGTGGATGATTTTTAATTGCTTCAACGCTAATCATAAAATGATCCTTGTCTACAAAATAATTAGATTCTGTCGGAGTTGGTTATTGTAATCGATAATCGATCTGAATATCATGTTCTCGATGCCAGGGAATGAAATATTAATTAATAATAAAAAGTGGCAAAAGAGCATTTTAGAATTCGGTGTGCTATTTTAGATACCCATTTAAAATTTAAATCTCACATTTGACACTAGTAACAGCAAGAACATTGTTGGTGAACGAAAAAGAATATAGTTTAGCGTACAGATTGCTTACATCATAATTTTGTGCTATCAACTTTCAAATACATGTCGGAAGCAGAATTATTTGAAGTATATATGTTTCTCATAATTGAGCATAAATTGAATAGACTTTTGCGATAAAATGCCCTCCGAAGGATTTTCAAAAAGAACATGATATGAGAATATGAGATTTCGATTCCACTACACTGCAACATGATACTTGTTTCTGTAATTCAGTTAACGATACATATTGAATTAGCAGATTATTGAAAAGATTAATTACCCTTACACATTTGAGACTAATGAACCTTTTATATTTTACTATTTTTCAATTCCAAAATGTTATATAGGACTTTAAATCATTTATTTAGAGAGTATTCATAATTGAAACGGATTTTTATCCAGAGTTTTGTGTATTTTTATATGGAGCGTATATCTTCGACGGGCATGCTCATCCTGAGCCTTTATGTTTTCACAATGTTTTAAAGAAATATTAGTTGGAAATTATAAGTAAAATCAGTATTTCAAAATATACTTTAAGCTTGAGAGCTTTCCAAGTGGTGCTCTCCACAAAAGCTTAAAGTATATTGATGGCTCAATTACTGCTTTCAATGTCCTTTTATTGTGCCTCACACCTGCCTTTTTCAGCTAGTCTTGGCATAATTCCAAGAGCTGAAGTTCATATGAGTCATTGAATTTTCTAAACAATTGCCACAGTTATATTAAACCCGACTCACTTTGCCATATAGCCAACTTTGCGATAGCCGTATAAATATGTATTTACCTACCGTGTAGGAATGTACATACATATTTTTAGGTAAAATAAAAACCTCCTCCTTTTTTGCAGGCTTTCATCGGAACACATCAATGACATTTTGACCCTGACAATGAGTTCTATTTACTTTGTGTATGCCTTCTCGTATTCTCAAAAGTGGAAGGTTCCTTTGTTACTTGCTGCAATTAAATAATTCAGATGGTATTCTGTGCAAAAAATGGTAAACGAGGCTTCTCATATCTCATCATCACCGGTTTTTGTATTTTTTCAATTATAGCAAGAAATTTTGAGTATTCCATGTTGCCTTCAAAGTTTTTGTCCCTTGACTTCAAAAGAGAAACCTTTACAAGGCACCAAAGCATATATGCAAATTCACTGATTGATGGAGCACGATGACGTTTGAGCATGAGAATTCCATGCTGCCTTCAAAGTTTTTGTCCCTTGACTTCAAAAGAGAAACCTTTACAAGGCACCAAAGCATATATGCAAATTCACTGATTGATGGAGCACGATGACGTTTGAGCATGAGTGTGAGATAAATGTCACTCTTTGTAATGACTAGCCACCTTCTGTCAATCATGTTTCCCCTTCAGAGCACGCAAACCGCATTATGTCGTTCACACGGAAACTTGAAAGCATTTGATTTCTGTAACTCTTTGGTATTCCCTGTGAACCTTCTCCTTTAGATCGGGTCAAATTGTGTGTCGTCTAATCTTAGTTATGGGACATGCCTGAAGAAACAAGTGTATATATTTACCTGCCGTTAGGATTTAGGTGTACCTGAGAATAGTAGAGCTGTTGGGGCGAATTGATTAACGACTTAATATATACTTAATGATTAATGATCACCTACCAAGAAGCATGATTCTTTTATTTTACTGGAAATAAAAACTCTTTTCATTATGACCATTCCAAGGCAAGGTCAGCAAAAAATTGTGGCTGTGTCGTATCTCATCAAGTCATCAAAGTGGTGCGTAAAAACCGGAACCGGTGAAGCAAATAGATTGATTTACATTGAACTTTAAAAATATGCCATCGACATAATGAGCAACATCGTCCATACTATTCCAACGGGATTCAATAATTATACCTAAGTTTGGAAGTTGAAAGAAGTAGATGATGGAAGCATTTTGATACACAAAATGTAGCATTCTATTCCCAACTGTGCCACAATAAGTCAAGGTATTGCTAGCATTATGCTGTTGTATGTGTTTTCTGCTGCTTAAAATATTTAATTTTTTGGACATACGTAATAAGTGAACATACACAGCGCGTTGTCATCGTCTATATTTCTTGTACTTGTCACAGTTGGCTGGTTTGATTGCAAGTAATTTTGTTCCGATTGCGTTTATTTTTACCTTCACATTTTCGTCAAGTTTTCGTGCAATGTCGTGTCTTAAAAAGACAAATGCTCATTGTATTGACAATACTCACCAAAATCAATAATTCAGTGCATAGTTTTGTGGGAGGAGGACAAAAATTGAAGAAAGGACGGGCTATCACATCACGACTCGTGCTAACACGATATGCTCAAGTAGGCAGACAATTACATATGTACACTATAATGCGTTTGTCTCACAATCCGCTTCGTTTTGACATTGACGCTGCTGCCTATCCGCATGAGTCTATTCCTGTGGAAATGTAAAACTGCTTTTGTCATTACGATTTTCTTGCCTGTTATTATGCGTGTTTTTTCGAGATTAATGAATGAAATCTTCTCTGGCATGATCCATTTTATATCGCAGATGAATTTTCATTACGTGCCAAGCCAATGCTTCAAAAACTGGAATTCTTTACAGGAGAGCAGGTCACGATTTTTTTTGATTTGAGGGTTATTGTAACGATGTATTGTGACGGCAAATAAATATGAGGAAAAAACAGAAGGAAGTCCTTGGATTATTATTTATTTTACAAATTTAAATTTAATTGCCAATTTGGCTTGGCTGTAGACTGCATCCCTAATTTTTAGAGCGCAGAAGTTTTCACAGAATTTTAAACTCTATAATGTATGAACGTCGATTGTTATTTAATTTCATATTCAGTAAAGGTTTTGTTATAGGTAGTTGAATTTATTAAGATAAGGATACTTCTGCTTCAGTTGCTTGACAAAAATTTTCTCTTCTTCAGGAATCCAATCCGAGACTCCAGCATCTTTTTGTGGCTGGAATCATGAATGTTGAGCACACACTTTTCCCTTCACACTTGTACAAATGATTTTTCCTTTTGTTTATGCGTTCTGTGTGAACCTTTTTCAAGGATATTCATTTTGAAAATCATTCCTCCCTCACAAAAACAATGAGACAGGCGGATAACTTTCATAAATTTTCGCTGACATATAACATCTCAATGATCTTTTCAAGCACTAATTACCCATTTTGAAGAATCAGAATCCACACGATTTGAAACGTCCCTTTTCCTTTGTTTTATTGGCATGCTTGTGAAGAAAGAATCAGTATGAGTTTTGAAAAGTCTGAAGACAAGTCGTTAACTGTGTCAAGCCGACTTGATTGCAAGGAGGACTGATTTCGTCAAAATATATGATGTATTGTTATTTAACATCCTAATTGCATTTTTTGTAATAAAACTCTTACACACAGAACCGAGATTTTGCTAGTCACACTTTCCAAACCAATGACGACCATGCAAAAGTACAATTTTGGTTTCCATTATTTGCATGCTGTTCCGTTACCGTACAGATTTACTAGTTTTTTGTATGATTTATCCATAGCATTACTCCTTCCATTAGGGTATGACACGAGTCAGATCTGCACCTACTTCCCTTTCCGTCTGATTAACTTCACTCATGGATTGGAGCCTATCGATCATGCTCATACGAGGCTGTTTAGCCTCATGTAGATACACAGCCCTCCTCATGTTTTTGTCTTCCGTCGCTTCAAGCCCAATCATTTAAAGTACAGCTCAATTTTGGTCAAAATTATTGGAGTGAAGTGCACGTCAAGCAATTACTTAGAGCTCTCTCTCTTACTTCAACTACTCCAAAATATTTTATTTCTTTGTCCTAATTTCCTTACAGTGAGTGCTTGTTGCA
This sequence comes from Seira sanloemensis, assembly GCA_027743915.1. Classification (NCBI taxonomy): domain Eukaryota; kingdom Metazoa; phylum Arthropoda; class Collembola; order Entomobryomorpha; family Entomobryidae; genus Seira; species Seira sanloemensis. The sequence goes on from JAHZMY010000514.1 coordinate 5,252, forward strand.
CACACGAAAATAAATAAAAAATCTGTAGACAAAAAGCTATAGGTAATGGAGCTCTGTGCTTGGAGTTTTTCGCTTCAGTCGGATATCTTCACCTGAAGCTACTCACTCAGTTCGCCTGTCTGTATGATGAAAATGTGAGGGAGACAGCATAGAGTACACTTCGTCTATTTTAATCTTCTGAATGAGTAAACCTTGAAGGTATATTTTTTATTAACTTATGTATGATGAAAATGTAAGGGAGACAGCATAGAGTACACTTCGTCTATTTTAATCTTCTGAATGAGTAAACCTTGAAGGTATATTTTTTATTAACTTAATTAGTTTGCTGTGTGTCACTCTGATGCTGATGGATTGAAAAGATATCAAATACACTTTTTTCACAGGGCTCTGCTCGTAATATTTTTTACACTGCATAAAAAAGTAATTAAGGCTGTACCATCTGCAACGGGGGCAAGATTTGCATGCCGTACAATTCCCAATTCGATTAAGGCACAACTTCATTTACTTTTCCTTTTTTCCCTTTTCACATTAATTACAAGTTCATGAAGAACGCAAAAGGGAGCTCATGAACGTCGTACAAAACTTAATTCTTTTCGACAATTTTTACATTTCCTACTTTCAAGGAGAGTGTCATTGGAGCATGACAAATTATCGTAATGTTTAAGCATACACGGAATTATTACCTGATACAGAATCCACAACAGTGAAAGGTCGTCGAATAACCTCGAAATTGGTATTGTGCCGTGGGCTTAATTTGGAAACTACATTTTAGCTTTCATTCAAACTCGGTCGCACTTTTCGACCCCATTACGTTCCTTTAGTCTGACTCTGGTCAAAACTTCAGATTTGTCCAACTTCCTTTCCCGTCTTTGAACGTATGCATGAGCTCACACGAAAGAAGTGTCATCAAAGGGGCAATGAAAAGATGAGGAAATCCTTTGTGCGTGTGAATGAAGCTCGCATACTCGAAATAAAGTAATGCAAGCAGAAGTTGGAACAACACCAGCCTACAATGTGAAAGTATTTGAAAATTCTTTTTTTTTTGTTTTTCCTCGTTTCCTTGTAGTTTTACTTTCTTTGTATTGGATATGTTGAAATGGGATTTGACTACAATTTCTATCTTTACTCGTGAACTTTTGTGCTTCTTGGAGGTGCGTAATGATGCCACATTTTTGCCTGGACATTATTATATTATTCTTAGAAGTCAATATCACGCTGTTTTCAGACATCTTGAAAGTAAGGTGAAGTGGACAAACAGGTAAGAAAATTGGTGAAAAATAGAAGTAGTGTTTTATTACACACTTCTTGGCTCCGTTCAGGTGTATGAAATTGTGTAGCCCTTGATTATTTTTTCTTCGAAGTCCTGAGCAAGGAAAACGACGACATTTTACTCAAGTCAGAGGCAAAAGGTGGGAAAAGTAGGGCTCTTCCTAAACGGGTAACCTTAGGAGCACGCAATCCAACCTTGTTTTTTCCAGAAGTGGGCATCCCAACTTCAGAACTGGCTTGCTTCGGGGAAAATATACGTGTAATATAATAAAGTAAGGTAGACGTGAACCAAACTCTGGGAAGGAAATAGTCTCTAATTTATTACATTTTCGAAAAGAACCGAGCTTTCAAATTTACTCTCCCATTTTAGAAGAACCTTGTTGCTTTAAACTCGAAAAGATTCTAACCAAATTTTGTAATTACTTTTGTACACTTACATACTTGAAAAAAACTGAGTTTTAAAGTATGTAGTCCCGTGCAAACTGTTTTTGTAGTCGAATGAGATACGAGGTTGAGGATTATGAAGTTGTACTAACTGTCTCAATTTCGTTTCTCCAGACGGGAGCCTCATTCAAGACGATTGAGTCAACTCATGAATTAGCCCTCAAAGTCCCCCGTAATATGTGCCAGATTTTGCTGTCCGGGTGCAAAAAAAGTATTTTTTTTCTTGTAAAGGCTTCATACTCCGCTCATTCTGAAATGTTTTGCACAAAAGAACCTTTTCACTTCCAGAAATCCGCTTGGCTTTCTTTTTTTGAATATTGAGCAAGTCTTTTTTTAAAAACACTTGAAGAGTAGTTTTTTTTGCTTGGAGAAGCAGTTTTTTGCTTGCTTAGCGCAATTTTTTTGTCGTGCATATGCATGTAAGTAGTGTTACCTACTTTTCGAAGGAGAGTAAAAAAAGAGGAGGCTGGTACGAGTCTGACAATAACGTGGGTGCAGGAAACAGGATATTTTTGTAGTTGGTATTGTACAAACTATTTGCACAGAGATTCAAATCAGGCCCGACTCCTTCACATTTCATGAAGTGTAGCGTCTTTTTTAATACATGTCCTAATGGTGGGCATGTGGAGGGGGGAAAACGCATCATTCCGTTATGTAAGCTTTTGTGCAAACATTTACTTGTACATATGTACATGCATAGGCATTTTCATACATAAGTAGTTTCTCTCTACTTTTGCCTTCCTCTTGGATTGTCGGTAAATACACTGCTTAGTTTAGTTTCTTTTATTAAAAAATCCCCGAGCATCATGATTTCCAGCTCTAAGTTTCCGCTGCGCCGCTGCTGCTTCCCGTCCTTCAACCTATTCCGGTTTTTGAATTTCAGCAAGATTTTAGCAACTTCACTTTCTAGGCTTCAGGTTGGCTAGTAAATTCTTTTCGTTAATCTAAAAAATTTATGACTTTGTGAAAGTCGTCAAGTCGACGACAGGTACATGGTATGCACACGACCGTATGATTATAATGAAGTCGTCGTAACAATAGCTCAGAAGAACGGAAGCAATAATGGAAGAACTCTTGCTCCAACAGGCTTACATGGCCAAAATGACGAAATCTATTGTAAAGTGGGATAAAGGAAGTGCATGCACATGAAATGAATATTGATGCAGGTTTTCCCCCAGCCATTCCAATGGGATTAGGATTTCCTCCTTTGACCACGTAAAATTTTAACAACAGCTAAGACCAGGTAACTACACCCGTTAGCCTTACAATTCCTTAGACCTGGCTTCATTACCGGGGCTACTCTTCATTATTTTCTGTGAAGTTCTCCGCGTATCTACTTGCACAGGCATGCGGGGGACACATAGTCAAAAATGATGCATTTTGCACGAGTTTTCATCCTCACGCACACAAGAATTGCAAAGCTTTTTCCAAGAGAACGACGGAAGAAGACGAAATATTGAATAATCTTTCAATTAATCTTGGCCAAAAATGGGCCCAATTTCCCAACCTCCTTACCTTTTACCCTTTTCCCAAAATGAAAAAAATAGTGCAAACTAGATCTTTTAGGATACCCCTCACGTGTGCAGCTATGGCTTCCCCTTTTCTCGTGATTGTTCCACGTCCACATTTTTAAAAAAGTGGAGAAAAAGATGTGGCCCAATAAAAACCTTTTTTTTTGGAGCTAGTCGCACAAAAGGGAGCATTGTGAGGGCTCCTTTTCTTCGCATTCTTTCTGCTTGATCAGGATCATGATGATGACGCTGGATGTAATGACGAGGTGGCGGATTTTTTTTCGAGGATGCTTGAACATATGAGATGAACCCTGACATTTAAATGGATATGCTCATACAAACTTCTATTTGTGCAAAATAATATGCTACTTTTCACCGACCCTCGTCTAAATAATATGCATCCATTTCCCTCAGTTTTTAAACTGTTCAGGCTTACGTTAATGTACAGGCATTTGAAGATTGAACTATGGCAGAAGTAATTGAAATACCACGTTTTGTTTATTTCGTAGTCTTTTTCCCTCTCGCTTTTGGCGTTTTTGAGGAAAGTAGAAAGTAGAAATCTAACTTTTTTTGTTGGAGTGGTGATGGTCACGGTACCAAAGTAACAACGAGTGAAGAGAATTCATGTGCATGGGCAAGGTCTCTGGATAACAACTACGATGGGGATATTGATTAGATCATTTCCCTTTCCCCATTCACTTTCTCCATTTGCGGGGTGAAGCATTGCTTGGAAAATGCTTCATTTCGGTTGAGTAACCTAAATCAAAGAGCGAGTTTTTAGGGGAAAAGGAGGACTTTCACACGCTCCTTCTTTGATCAAAGGAACGTTTTTCGATGACACTCTAACACAATTATGTAAATTCTTTTTAGGTGTATGATATAATAGGCAAAAAAGCTCTGGGAGTTGTTCACTCGCTTTTTTCCGCAATTTTTTTGTTCCAATAAGTATTGTGCTTTGCAAGCAAAGCATTTCATGCATTTTAGAAATCTTAAAGTCTAGCTTCATTGTTCACGAATAGAGAAGAGGCTAGCCTCAAGCTATTGCTTTCTGTACACACTAGCTACTTTTTTGTATACTTGAGTCGTAAGTTTCAATTCCGCTCATTTAAAATTACACGTATACAAGCATACGTATAACCTCACGTAAGTTTCAGTGTTGTCATAATTTCCCACCGGCCTGTTTATAACAGTTGATTACAAAACATGCTAAAAGTGAACGCCAATTCAAGCTTTGTAGAGCTGATGTAGCTCTCGTGTTTACAGCACAGGTAGACATTTCGAGCCTGGCTGGTGTATTTTTTTCGCTAAGAATGTGGCTTAGAATAATATGATGAAATTTTCATCGAAATTAAGTTAAACAATAGATAGATTTTTTGGAGTCGTAGGTACACACACTCAAAATATTTTCTATGCACAGCGACATTTGCTTATTAAACTGATGGTCCCGTCGAGCTGCTGGTTTCCTAATTGAATACATTTCTGTCGGCAAACACTGCCCTACCGTCGAATCCGCATTTTGCTGTGCCCACCTTGTCTCAATATTGTCGAGTGTATTGGCCCAGCCAATTTCGGTTTTTACCGCTGAGAAAAGAGCAACTGGTCTACTCACAGGAAAAACTGAGTGCTTTGGTTTTGTAACCAAATTATAATGAACATTGGGTAGAAACTCAATATATATATGTAGTTCGGAAAAAAGTTAATTTGCCGGGATGTCCTACGTAACCCTTTGAAGCTCCCTTATTAAGGTGCGGGGAAACGGATGGAAAGTATTAGATTGGAATTATAGTTGTATACCAGCACTCACTCAAGAACTTATTTACTGACTTGTTGCTTGTTTTTTTCCTGTGCCTCTTACACAACTCAGCAAAAAGCAATTTATCAAAGAAAGAAATTAACTTTATTCCAGACTCTCATGCTAAGGAGAAATTTCCCGTCGCGAATTCACCCTTCCAAAAAACACAATTTCGGGGTAGTTTGATGCCTGGATGTCAATATTTAAAATCAGTCTGGAGCATGATGATGACTAGTGTGCTTGGAATGAATTTTCTTGTCACATACATATTGAACTGGGAGATGCAAAGGAACGGAGACGTTGCAAAAAGTCTTCATTCTCGTTAAAATTGCAAGAAAGAGAGAGACGATCTCGTCCAATTTGCAGATATGTTTCCTACGTTGATTCATTACGAGAAAACTACTTTCTCATTCTAGGCATTGTAAAGAGAGAAACTTTTTTCCCAGTGCTCCCAGAGGAGCACTAAATTGCATAAAAGTTGCTCAGCCTTGGGAGAAGGGGAGAAGCGAGTTGTTGCCATCACACGGCCGGAAGAAGTGTACAAGCTGTTGTTGACCATCGGTCATGCATATCACAGGGGCTACTTTAGTCATACTCCCATCAGCTGCCCCTTTTACCTCCACGTCCCTTTCCTCAGCCTTTCTTTGGAGGATTTAAACGAAACAGTCTTTTCTCTCTTCCAGACTCGAATTCCATTGATCCTATTATGCACCACAAATTTCATTTACAAAAGTTATTCCAGCAACGGCAGGCTTGCCGAACGCCCACTCATCTCATGATCTGAAAGAAATAGATTCCATAAAAAACGTGCTCCCTGACTGCCCTTATGAGGACAACGAGATTACACTACGTGGACCTTTTTTCGTAAGCAGATACGAATCTATAACTCAATCTCTCTCTACTTCCCAGCCTGCAATTTGTGGTGGCCACCATAGATTTCACCGAACCTGCTTTTAAGGTCTCTCTCTGTCTCTCTCTCTCAATGAAATGGGACCAATTAGAACTCATCACTTGATTTTGCTTTTTAAGCGAGTCAACCACGAATCTCATTTGTACTGTCGGGATTTGAAAGCGGAGTAGGCAGTCGCTATTAATTTTTGAGTACTTTCCCCATTTCATGATTAATTTCACAAAGGTATCTCTATGTACGTGTCTCACAGAGGAGTGCTCTCCTTTGATAAAAAAGTGGGTAAAATGCTTCAATAATTACTAACAGCCATACTACCTCTCTTTCATTAGTCTCTCCTCGACAAATTTCATTTACAAGTGAAAATGATTACGTTTTCCCTCTTGCAAAACCCATGGAACAAATGAAGCAGACTCAACAACAGTTGCATATGGGCATACATTGAACATGTATATAATACATATACACATGTATCACAGCCAGTAAATATTTTTCCTCCTTTTGAGAGATAAGGAGCCTTTTGAGTGTCTGTCGCCCCTCTCATCTGATCTCCACAATGGATCTCTGATTGAGAGCACAAAAAGCCCCCAAAATGGAGCATGCATGTTACAATGGCTCGACAATGGAATAAAACCACAGTATAATTTTAACGGATTGGAAATGAGCAAGGCTTGGCATAAATTTGAGTGAATATTGCCTCTACCTTTTGTACCTCAAACAGTAATATTGTGCCTATTTCAACTAAACTTTTTTTTATGCCGAGGACATTTTAGAACGATGGTGTAGCAGCACTTCATGCAAATTCATCTCAACAAACCACACACCGTCATAGTCATCATCATTTTGATCCCTTGCTCCTCACTCGCTCACACACACACACACACATGTACTCAAGTGACTCTGGAGAAAATTGAATGATGCAAGATGCAAGGTATTTTTTGTGCAAAAGCAGGATGAAGCGCTTACGGGACTAAAACGAAGTGTGTTCCATGTTGATAATGACAAGGAAAGCTGTAGGGAGCTCGCATTATTTCGCAATCACTATTTCATAACTGAGTGCCCGCTTGTACGTATTGGGAACAACTATGTTTCTGCTCTACTCTTCTTACCAATCTCTATTGCTCGTTTTCATCTCTTCCTCGCATCTCTCCTCACTGTCAATGTTTCATGTGCCTATTTGAAGTCTGCAGGGAGTTTTGAGCTCAAACGTGTACTAATGGATGATGTATATGTTTTGCCTTGTAATTAATTGCTTATCATCATTTTCTTTTTGCCTCTCTCTCTCTTTCAAGGTAATGAATTTGGAGCACTGAGAAACTTCATCGGAAGTGGAGGCAGTGGTGGTGGCGGCGGCGGAGCCAGTGTTGCAGCCCATTCCCATGCCAACCCTGAGTCGTTGTCTCCGGACGGAGTCTTCCTTCCACCACTTCCCACTGAGGTAAAGTCAAAATAATGAGAAACAGAAAGGAACGAGATGAGTCTCTTTATGTGTGAGACTGCACTCATTCCAATGTCATTTTTATGGATTGGAGAATACGAAAAAGCGAAATTATGGCTGAGCTAGGTACTCCACTTCCAGAGTAAGTTTTGCGGAATGGAGATGATTGTGTTCGCAAGACGAAAACTCGGCACAACTTTCGAGATACACACACACAGAGATAGATACATGTGGACTTTTTAAAAAGACAAAAACGAACAGGCCGCGAGGCAATTTTCAACTTTATTTATTATACATTCAAAATGGTAATTTACGTTTGTATTTTTTCCCTTTTCTCTCCAGTGCTCCGACTCCTTCTCAGTATTTTTGCCATTGTTGGGAGCGGAAAATGTATAGGATATGACTAGTGCTTAAGTGCTCCCTCGAGGCGATGATGCAAATGATAATGCATGTTTAGATTTAGGTAGATGCATATGTTACCCCAAGAAGAAATGTTACGTGATGTATTTTTAAAAGCACGGGGAGCTCCTTCTCGTTGGAAGCAAGACACCGACATTTTTTTCTGCACAACGCTGTTCTTTCCCCCTTCTCTGCTACAGTGAAAATAAAGGAGAATTCATTTCTCCCATTGTCTCACTCGACTCATTCATAATAGCAAAGGAGGGCTGAACGGCGCGTCAATAAATTAGGGAGAGACAGAGCCGGAGTGAAAACATGAACTCTTATTCCGTTTTGTTGTAATTTCATTAAGGCCTCCGACTACGCCGAAGATAATCATCACAACAGTGATCCATACCTGGCTGATCCAGAGACTGCCAAGTATGCTGCTCAGCATCCACCATTCTTTGCGGCATTTCCGCACAAGAGGACCGTGCTGGACTTGAATGAGCGACGGGTGGAACAAGGACTCGAGCCAAATATACTTCGGAGCATTAGACCATTCTTCGCCTTTTTCGAAGCCGCCAAGTAAACCTATAATTAATGCTGTTCTTCTTCTTGCTTCTTCCTCTCCTTTCACACGATGTCGACTCTGTCCATGCCGTTTTGTCTTTCCAAAACCACCACTTTCCTTCACTCTCCAGGCGGAAGTGTCCTCCACTCCTTTTTTGCATCCTGACATCAAAAACTGCAGCTAATGTAGATTTAATGAAATGTTTTTTGCTGACTCGTTAAGATTAACAGGGAGACTGCGTGGCTAGCTATATGTACTGACTTGTTTAACCCTCCTAATCTCAACCTTATTGTGTACGCTGAGCTATTGTACAGACGAGTTTGGCATGAATCCCAATGATATCATCGCATGCAACGACTAATGAGTTGCGAATAGATTAACTAATTACATTTTTGCAGCATGCAAATACATTTCAAAATCCTTGAATGCAGAAACTTTTCAACCTACTCTACTTTTCAATGTATAAAACATCTGTGATCCTTTTCTCTTTGACGTTTCAACAAAATGTTGTTTCAAATCTTCCAGGAGAGCACGAAAACATTACTCCATGTCTAAATAATATTCTTTTGTAACCATATTATGCCGAAACATATTACGCATGAACAATGAACGTCTTACTCTACACTTCATTGCTCATGATTACAAAAAACAATATTAATACGATTCAGCGTAAATTTAAAATAGAATGAGACATGGAGTATGACTTTACTGCTCTACTTTCCAGTGCATTTTGAGGAGGCCTTTGAAGTGCGTTGCTCGAATTTCTAATTTCTGTACATGTGTACATGATAAAACTCCTTTGACTGAATGATAATTGATTGTTTCCGAGTAACTCCTGTTTATACAACTTTCCCCTTGATTTTTCACTCGAGTTATAATTAAGTATTAATTGTAATGTGTTATGTACATGTAATATATTAAATGTAAATTGATTCATAAAACTTCAGGTCTACCAACCGCTTCTAAGTCATTGCCATGTCTATATACTAACACAATCGAATCAAATGACCTCGAGGCGGGACTGGTGACGTAAGATTGTTCTGTTTGAATCTGACATAATATTGCGCATTGTAAATTAATTAACACCGCTGAAAGTAATCCAGTGCCAGCATGACAGTTCAAGAGGTGTTTCATATCTCACTCACATGCAGCGTCGTTTTAAAAGCGCCATCAAAGTCCAACAGAGCGGATTCTCAGAGAGAGAGAGACTGCATGCGAGCACAACAGACTGCGAGATGTAACGCTTCGCGCCTAATTAATCGGAATGCAACGTCAAGATGAGAATGTACGTGCGGATAGGATCTGCAATAAAAACTGCTTTGGTCCTGCTGCGCTCAAATTGAAATCCCGTAACGGTTGTCAAACTTTCCTACTTTATATGCACGACGCATAGTGCTCAGCTTCAGCACAACAGCCATCCTGTATTGCATAGCACGCACACATGCCAAACAATTTCAATGCAAAAGTGTCTCCTTGTGTACTAGTCTTGAGAGCGATGATGATAGACTCGATAACTGAAATTGCATTAGATTTACTTTTACTTGTGTTATCACTTGAAAACGGATTCTATTTACACTAGAGAAACTCACACTTGTCAGTCGTTTATACTTGGGCAGCATAATAAGTAAGTTGGTGTTCTAATTATCCCACCTGAAAATACACAAGTAAAGGGCTGCGAGGATATAATTAAGGGCGCTGTCTAGAGATAGACCATTAGGCATTAGCTATCATTCCAAAATGTAAGAAGAAATAATTACATTACACTTTGGGGCTACAGTTTCCCTCTCTTCCCAGTCACGGTTCATTGCTTTTAACAAGTGACTACGTATCAAGCAAACACATAAATATTTAATGCAGCGGCATCTAGTTTTGATTCATTTCAAAGTAGTTTTCAAATTCGTTATTTATCAATTTACAAAGTCGTCTCTCAATGCCGACGTTTAGGTTACATTTGAAGATTACTTTCTGTAACAAGAGCGTCATGTTACCAAATGCACGCCTGTCATAATAGTTTGCTGCATGTGTGTTTTATGAATTGCTTCTTCAAAATCAAGCCTTTGTATCTGGATTACTACGTAATTTAGACAAGAAATTGTAATATTTTTACTATTACGGCAGGCATGGAGAATTTTGATATGTGGGAAGTCACTTCTGCTTTTGCTATTTGAAATTTTTTCTCATATACGTAACACATAAAAATTGCAAAATTGTAACATTTTTACTATTACGGCAGGCATGGAGAATTTTGATATGTGGGAAGTCACTTCTGCTTTTGCTATTTGAAATTTTTTCTCATATACGTAACACATAAAAATTGCAATTTTTTTTGACCATGTCGGGAACGCTGCTTCCATTTTCTGCACCAAATAAAGGACTATAGTGAATAAGTTTTACTGTGGCAGTCCCAATAATGCAATATTGTCAAATGAATATTTACCCAAATTGCATTTTACATGGAATACTAGATTCCGTTTGCATGACATATTTTCGTTTGATTTGTTGTAACTGATAATTATTTCATTCAGTAAGATCGTTTAGCATAACGCTGGTGGTATAACTGAGCACAAATAGATTCTAGACTCGGGAAGACAATGTTGGCAGTAAGATTTGAGCTCCCTTCATGGTCAAAGTCGTTAAGTGTGTTGAAAGGAGAAGCTGATCTGAGGCCGAGCGTAGATCGATAGTAGTTGCTCGAAATAAGCAGGAAATGTTGTGCTTCATAGATGTGTTTTTCCACTTGAATGGAGTTTGATTGTGCACCTGTACCACTTCCTGTACCAAGCGCAAGGCGGTGCGTGAAATCGGGAGACAAACAAAACCCAACAACAGTATCATCGAGAAGTTGGCGTCAACTCTTTCAGTTCTCAAAGAAAAGGAAATTTTGTTGATTTTCATCCTATTGTATTTATTGTAGTCGTGATATGTAATGGTGATATGATACATATTCCCACACAACACTGGCTCATTCCTAGGTATTTGTGTGATTGATGGTGGTGTATTATCATCTGGAGAGTCGTAATAATGCTGGTCATTAAATACAATTATCCCGTTGGGAAAATGTGCCTTAT
>JAHZMY010000515.1:7096-20803 GCA_027743915.1 Seira sanloemensis
AAAAAAAAAGAAAAACAATTTGGTGTGTAGGTACGTCAACGTATTTGTATAGCCTAGTTGCCTATACCGAGAAAAAAATGTGTATTGGAGCATCATACAGAAGTCGATTCACTTCCGACGTATTTTCATTCCATTAAAAGAAAAAGTGGAGGAGACATGCTTTGCTTGCACAGACGACAAATGAGAATGATATTACCTAACTTGCATTTAGTTTTTCTGGGTGCGCGCATCATTTCATTCAACCTGAAGAGCTCGTAGTAGTAGGGCAAGCGCAACGCTCACTCACACGCATCAGTTAAGATATAGAGGGAAAAACTGCGGAAGGTATGGCAATTTGCCTATGGCATGCACTATTGACTTAAACAGGTAAAAAAATCGCACAATTTTTTCCCCTCTTACTGCAGTTTGCTCATGTAACTTTTCGAAAAAAATGGATATCGTGTCGTGTCACATAAAAGAATCAATTGAGGGTGACTCTTTTTGGTTCCTAACTGCCAGGGTGTGGTCAACCGGATAGGTCACTGTGAAGCCAAATGTGAAATATACATACGAGATGTAAATACATATTATATATATTTCTTCTTTCATTAGTAAAATTTGATTTACTTCTCTTTCCGCTCGACTCAAGCGAATGAGAAATGGTGTTATGTAAGAAAGCGCGAGTTGGATTCGGATGAGTTGGGACGTGCAGCAAGCATTTCAATTAAACGGCGCTGCTGCACTACATTCATAATATTGTGAGCGCACCCATAAATCACTTTTTGATTTGTCCCCTAACCCCGTCGTGCTCGAATTGTAGCAGGAGCACGTGAACCGTACATGCGTGGGACAAAATAATTGTGTAAATGAATCGAAGAAAAAAGAAATTAGCGAGTGTGCGTAATTCCGATGCGATCATCCATTGTAATCTGTACATTGTACCTTTTGAACTGATTGACTTCCTGATATGCCATGAGTCAGGATGTGGGATAACTTTGACTCCCCTCCTCCTATTCTTGTCATCATTAAATACGACAAGAGAGAGAGAGACTGAGACACCAAAAGAGCGCCACCGCAAGAAACCAATCATAATCATTGCTAGCATCAGTCAGCATAAAACAGTTGCTAACATGTGTACTTTTTATCGAGCGACTTGTGCAAGGGGGAACTCATCTGGATTAATTCCTCTCCCATTTTCTCAGATTCCTCGTATTTCCCCACTAATTGCCACAAAAATGTCATGAATAATGCAGCATGTGGTGGTGGCGTTTTCATGTCACACAAAAATGTGCATTCAACTTTGAATCAAAAGACTGGTTGGACAAAGAATGTTTTGTTTTAAACACACATTCACATAAATATGATGGCGATAAGTAATTATATATGCGCTTCAGACGAAAATGTATGATTATCTTTGCAAAGCGTGGAGAGAGCATTATGCATGTCAAATATAAAGCATTTTTCTTTCCTCTAATTGATCCATTCATATTACAAATTGATGTCAGCATTTTTTTCACCCACTTTTTTCCTCGAATTACTGATAAGTAGCTGAGAATTTGAAAAATTAGTAACGAATTTGAGATGACCAGGTATGTCGCATATATTGCAAAACCGACTACAGCGAAAATGTTTTTGTGGACATATTTTCCCACACAATTATGCTACACCACTGCTGCACTGCCGAAACCCCATTCGTGACTTACTATAGACAGCAACGGTTTCTGAAAGTAACCCTATTTTATGGCCTACGAGCAATTTCAGTTACGAAATCAGAAATGTCATTTGAGTACAAAGTTAGATTAACCTATTTCAATCTGTGTAAATACACGTCACAAATTGGGTGTAGGAAAGCCGTCTTTCAAATTACCCCAGAAAAGTGTCAAGCGTAACGAAGAAGTTCTGCATTTTTTCAACATTTTTTTTCTCTAATTTGCAGAACATGAAAAGGGCATTAGAGGAAACCGGTGCGTGAGCTCACAATAACCATTTTTCCCTCCATATTTCGAAAAGCAAAAGTGATGATGATAAGCATGAGCCGACTACGCTTTAAATGCTGTGCTATACAACGTATTAGAAAAATGACATTAACTATTTTATCCCTCGCTCCCTTTTCACAAACTGAACACAATCAATTTTTTGTGAAAACAAACAAGCCAATTCTTCACAAACTCATTAGCGTTTTTCCCTTGAAATAAAAATAGTTTGTAAGAATAACTTGATTTTTGAAAAATGTACAAGCAACTGCACTTGAAAAATAAAAGAGAGTTTTTTTTCTCTGCTCACGCTTCTCAGTTTATTTCTATTTGACAGCCGTAGGCCATTACTACAAACTGCAACTGCAACATCCTCGAGAGCACGAAGACCCTTTAGAGGATCCTATACCAACAGCCTTCAGCGCGCATAGTTTTGCAAACTTCGTAAACAAAGTGCATCTAGTTTTAACATCTTTTCGCACTTTTCAAACACATTTTTCATCGCCTCCTAGAATAACTAATAAATTTCGAGGTATTTGAGAATTCATCACATAAAACGAAAACTCGACGCGCAATTTTTTTTCAGTCTGCGTTACAGTAACACTCATATATTTGCGGCGTAAAGAATCCTCTTCAAAATAATAATCACAGAGTCCCGATTGAATCACATTTAAAATCCCCTTTCAACGCAAACCCATAATCATTTCCCTCCGCTGCATACCTGCAAAATATGCATGTGTGTACATACTTACTTACATAGGTATGCAGCCATATAGAAACTCCTATTAAAGGGTTGTTCTATTACTTCAAGTCGATGTATTAGAGAAATGGTGTAGGATTAGATCGAAAAAAGATCTAACCTGAGCCTCTTTTCCCCTTCATAGAAAAGAAGTGCATCAAGAAGCTTATGTCTTTAAATAAAGGCAATAATAATTTTCTGTATCAGATTTCAAAGTTAAAATGCTTCTAATAAAAAAGTGAAACAATCTCACAAATCATATGAGATTATCACTAGGTACACAAATACATTACACTTTTAATCTTTTACATCTGTAATGTGTCATGAGTTATAAACTTCATTTCATTTGTATTATTCTATTATTGATACAAAACTGCCGTAAATTTTGCAAAGGGGGGAGAAATAGAATTGATGCGTGCGTGCCTGAAGACTTGCGCTAAACTCTGCCAAATAAGATAAAACTTGATTAATTATTTTTATTAAGGGGTGCACTTGTGCTTGTTATGGCAGCGTTTAACCCTTTACTACTCAAAACATTGTACGTGACTTGCTTCAAACACTCACAGTTGAGATTTACGGAGTCAAACAATATCCGCCTCTTGGGATACATGTATTGCTGTCAGGGACAATTTTCTAGTACATTTTGCATGTTTTTTTAAAAAAACAACCAAAGCACATTTTATTGGCTCATTTTACTCTAATTTCTGAGTAAAAAGTTCTCACGTAATACTGATAAAGTTGATGTATGTATATTGGGTTTAGAGCACATTTCACACATTTCACACTCTGTCCCTAAATATCATGAGTGCATTTTACAATTCTCATTCCTCATTTTACAAGTTGCAATAAAGTGTTTCAAGCAATCAAATACATAATGAAATTATTGGCATGGGGCTTTAAAAACGAGTGAAAACTGCTGCCAGCGCAAAGTCATACAAAAGTACAGAAAATGGCATTCAGGTGAAATATTAGTATTTTTTGTCACAGGAAGGTAAGTGCCGAGCAATTAAAAGGTAAAAAATGGAGACAAGAAAAGACATTATATAAATCGTCTTTACTGCACTGTACATTTCTCTATCAATTAAAAGCAGAATTGTTTTTGTGGCTAAACAGCTATATCATAATCGTATCGTAATCGTAATGATTTTTTGTCTTAAATAAAGATAAAGTAAAAAGCTTGTTATGAAGAAAATGAAACGACGACGGCATCTTGAAAAAAAAACATATATATGGGTTTTGCTTTTCACCCCCTCTCACTCTCATTTAGTTACGTGATTATCATTACATTAACCATGTACACTCTCGCATTCGCATCCTTTAAGTTTTTTTTTGAAAAAGCGGCTCAAGCTTTTTTTTTTTAAAAAAGGCTGTATGTATGAATCACGCAATGAGTATAACAGAAAAAAGTTGAAAATAGGCACACAGTATAATATCTCACTATTTCAGGGGGATGCCCTTACGTACCCATCGTAAAATTCACTTTTTTTGCACATGTTATTCGAGAATAAAAGCGAATGAATGAAAAATGGAAAATGAGCTAAAGAGAGAGAGAGAGAGATCAAAAAGGATGGTAGTTGGCAAAACGAAAAATCTCTTTTGGGGAGTACCTATCCACACAAACGGCTTCTCACAGCTAGAGCAGTATAATTTAGGCATATTCGTTTGACCTGTTGGGTTGGGTCACTGGACGTGGCTATGATATCCCTTAGAACTGACTGAGGCTTTCCTTTTCCTCTGGGTTTATGCAAGCGGATACATGTTTTGGAGCATTTGTGTGAGTATCTACAAGTGCATACGATGTGAATGGGTAAATAGAAGAGGTTATCAATCAGAAGCGTAGCACGAGCGTACGTGTGTGGGTACTTCACCTTTCAGAGAGCGAAAGATCACGTTACGTTACGTATTGGCGATTGACAGGAGTCACAAGAGGAGAGGGCAGAGCTATGTGCCATGTTTGATTACCTAACTCGAGAGAAGACAATGCCTCCTTTGTTTAAGCGTGCAGTCTAAAGAGTATTTCGAATGCAGCGTGTGAATGAAAGGAGTAGGACGTAATATCGAAGTGGTAATAATCTCATTTATTAAAGGGGTAGATGTGTGCACTCTCAGAAAAAGGGCTTCTCTATCATTCATGGTCAGTGCGGAAGTGGAGTGACACACCATTGTTTTGTATCATTAAAAGCAACATGGAGTGCCGGAAAATTTTTTAGTTGACTTCAGAGCTTTTTGCTGTGATGAGAAGGCATTTTGACTTGGACTTTGGGGAGGCGAGTGTAATGGCCTAATAAAGTGGCTTTATCATATCTCAGCTGAAGAGGCACTCAATCATCGACAGTTTTCAGTGAGCCGTGGTGTAGTGGTGATGGTGACTTTGGTGAAGGTGGTAGTGAATGGAAAAATTGCTGTTACCTAATAATTATCTATAGTAGCACCTTTTCAAAAAACCGTGGTGGTTCCTTGAGGAGCCTCAAGTTTAAAAAAAATCATCCGAAAAGTGTGATTCCTTCTTAAGAATCAATGTGAACTCTTGAGTGTTAGTATAGGAGTTTTTGATTTAACTGAGGATTAGTTTCTTTTTGTGTAATGCGAATTTTGAGAAATTGTAAAATGGGTTCGCTCTCCGTTTTCTCGATTCTATTGGGATGCATGGCGCTGGTCTCTGCCGTCACTCCGTTGACTCCAGAGGAGCTCCAGCAAATCAGAGATTTCACCGCAAAGGCTCACATGAAGCGATTGCAAACATATCCAGATCAAATCATGACTCCCAGCACTCATTACATGGGACGAAGAATTCCTGCTGTGGAGAAGCAGCCTCCAATTTTCATGCAAGCCCCCACCTCACCCACAGCTTCTGTGGTGAAGCCAACGCAAACATTCACCGTGGAGCCGCAACAGGCTGGAGCAGTTCAAAATTACCTTTTGAACTATCCCCTTGCCCCGAATACTTTGAATCATCAGCAACAGGCAATTCACCAGTATCAAAGGCCACAGCCTGCTTTCCCCTTCATTAATGTTCAGAATGCCCCAGGTGGTCCGTTGAGAGGACCCCCACCAACCTTTGGTAGACGCCCATCTTTTCTTCAACTTCCCGAGTCCGCCCCCTCCATTTTCAGCTTCTTTTTCCCCAAGAGAGCCGCCAGGCGTCCAAGCTTCCGTCCCCCACTCCGATTTGAATTCACTCAAGCCTCCCAGAATCCAGCTTTGTACCAACATCAGCAAAATCTCCACAATGTGATGGCTCAGCAGCACTTGATCACAGTCCAGCAACAGCATCAACAGCAGCAGCAACAGCAAGGACAGCAGAGTGTGATCCGTCCATCCACCGCTCCCCTCACCGCGGCCCAAGCGACCACCATCAAAAACTCTTTGAGCGGTCAAACGGGCCCAACTGTGATTCCTTCCTCGGTAGCCCCGTCCCTCACGACCGTGGTGACTGCGAGCACCCCCACCCTTGTGACTGCAAACTCACATCCACAGTATCTTCACCCGGGCCATGGTCAGCTCGTTCCTTTGAACGCTCCTCCACTCGTGAACCAATTCCATCGCGACATTTCCTTCTTTGGAAAGCCCCTCGGAAAGCCACCTCATCCTCCAAAGTTTCAAACATTTATCCCACAAAATAGGCCAGGCGATGCTGAGAACTACATTCAAAAGTATGTATCTCCTCAGCCAGACTTTTCTTTCTTGCCACTGGGACCACACCTGCCTCCAGTGATTGCTGGACCAACCTCCAACAGATTCAACAGCCCCGTGAGCTTTTCCCATATTGAGCAAATGCCCTTCATGCAGCAGTCCCCTCCTCTCCCCATGCACATGATTTTGCAAAGCCAAGAATTCCCCAATTACCAGTTTACCACTACTTTCACTGCTTCCGGAGCGGACAATAACAACAATAACAATCTAGCACCCGCCTCCCCATCCTCCTCTGCATCTGTTCAGGGTGCCACAAGCGAAGAGACCACAATCAAGCCCTTCGACGCCCCAGTTGGCTCCGTGCAGTCCTCCTTGACGAGGCAAACTCACCGCGTGAAAAAGATCAGAACTCGACCATCAACCTTGTCCACGTCCACCATCCCTCCATCAACAACCCGCTCCCTTGGAGACATCATATTCGAGTCCTCGAAGGAAACCCGCGAGTTCCACGACAGCACCCGCATCTCCCAACTCCCCCCAACGATCAACAGTGGAAGCAGCAGTGACATCATCAAAGTGCGAAAAAACAAGTCGACCCAATCCCAAAAGGAAAATCATCACGACGACGGTCACCAGAAAGTGGCTGCAGAGTCGAGCGTTGTCCTCGCTCCCCTCGTATTCACCGAAGTGTCCAGTGAGCCCATCAGCTCCACCACCGCCTCCCCCAAGCCGAGCACGACCACCTACAAGAGCACCACCTCAACCCGCGTAACCACCACCTCTGAGCCGACCTCCTACAAGCCAAAAATCGTGAAATCGAAGGGCATCGAATTCCATAAGTCGAAGAACATCAACCACAACTACGAGAAGAGAGTGACTGCCTCCGGCGCAGGGCTCTCCGCGGTCACGATCGCTCCATACAGGAGCACTTCGACTAGCGCCAGTAAAAGCACACCGGGAGGTCGTGTTGTCACCACATCCGTCACCAGCCGCGTCGTCTCAATCGGGCCGCAGCATTCTCAGAAGCGCTACCGCTTGAGGAAAGTGAAAGTCCCGAATCCTGACTTGAAGAAGTCAACCACCACCACAACATCCACATCTGCGACATCATCTTCTTCCACGTCGTTCTCGTCGTCACCAACTACGACTCCGATTAGCACCAGTGTAGTTCCTAGGTCGACTACCACAACGTCATCAATCTCCTCGACGGAGAGCTCCTCAACCATTGTCGTGTAATGACATCGCGTCATCAGAGACGAAAAGAGTGCTTTACGTACAACATTAATGACAATAGGCTAGCTTAGGTAATCATGTTCATATTGTACCCCTCCTCTCCTTCTGCTCAGTATCATCACACACATTATTATTATTATGGCAAAGAAAAGACAAGAGCGCTAAACTTTTACACAGAGATGAGAGAGATGAAGTTGAGTGCTATTCGAAAATCGAAAAAAGTGAGGAGAGGAAGCGAGACAGAACTCACAGTTTCACTTTTTCCCCCATTCGTCTCCTCTCTGAGAGCACCGATTGAGTGTGTTGTTTACCAGCATCATCAACTTTTCTTATCAATCTCGTCTTTTTTCTCTTCTTCTTCTTTTTTAGCAGACGCAATTGAAAATGCAAATTTTTCTCGCGAAACTCCCATACAACAACAACTGACTCCTTCACTGCTCTTGTCTTGTCTCATTTTTTGCATAATAGTTTTTTTTTCCTACTTTGCATAATTTTCATTGAAGTGGTCAGGTGTGCTCGTAAATACTTCTTTTCTTACTTTGTGTGTGCGTGCCTCGGCAATTTTCATTCTTCATTGTATTGATAACCTATCAGAAAATTGCTCCACAAAATGCTCACTTTAGAATGCATGTCGTACTCGAGCACAACAACTTAAAAAAATTATGAACGTTAACCCTTCATTCAAACAAAAAAAGATTTTGAAAGGCAAGTAGAAAAAAATTAATTAGAGTGTATTAATTTCAGATTTTCGATAATATTCTCTTCTTGTGAAGGCAGTTGTGAGGTGGAAATTTACGTATTTTAAAAATAATACATACTCTATACCTATTTAAAAAATTTCCTTTTTTATTATTTATATTAAAAGTAGTGGATGTAATTTCTGAACAGAAAATTGAAGATGGGAGAAGGAGAGTCGAAACGAAAATGGTGTGTTGAGAGAAAACCTATATACACAGTCGCTATATAGATTTCTTTTCTGAAGGCTTTTTTTATCGCACAACCCCATCATGAGTCATATAGTCGTAACTAATGACTGTTTCCATAAAAGTTATCAAATTAATTGAATAATCCTTTTTAATTGAGAAGAGGCTATAATATCCCTTTTTCCGAGATATATGGAGCAATTTTTTTCAAATACAAATAGCATCCTTTTCGAAACAGCAAATGCGCGTGGCATGCGCCTAAATCCTTATTCTCATGAATGAGTTTTTTTTGTGCTGTTGCGTGAGTGCGTGCGTAGTAGCACATCGTGAGTCATGTTTTACGACTAAAAGCTAAACACCATACTACAATTTTTTTACACTGATGGTATCTCTTCTAATCACCTCATTATCAAGAGTTATAATCTTCGTCTCTCTCGGCAAAATGAACTGCTCATGAAAAGTCAATAAGGCGTGGGGCAATAAGAGATAAGTGATCATTGGCAATGTAGTAAGTACTTAGGTGAGCATAACCCTTGTTCTTAAGATCAAAGGTTATGGGTGGCTTATTGATGTGAGTTTCTTCGTCCATCTCCACTTTTTCCTTGTCAAAAATGACTGAATTTAGAGTGGCAGTTTTGTAAAAACGTCTTTTACTCGTGTGTGCACATGAGTCTCCATGAGTGCGATCAAATCTCATTCTTGAAGACTTTTAATGAAAATGTGACACATTTTCCTTCCATTTTAGGGCAAGTCAGAATGTTTTTGCGGGGCATATATACATGGTTTAGCACAGTGCCTACTCACCACCACCACTTGCCATGCGTAATTGTCTCAGTTGAGCAAGGTCTTTATAGCGTGTGACAAAGTAAATACGCAAACCGTACTAATTTCCTCTGCAATTTGTCTTGCTTCGTGAGAGTGTGAAGCATATAATTTCCTTGGTAATTGGATGATGATACCGGTACCTGGTTTGTAACGTGTTTTTGTGTTATGCAATAAGAGCGAGAAGAAGTTGACATAAATCATAAAAATGTAGGATAATTAAAATAACTAGGATATATTGTAAATGACGCTTTACGATGGTTGACCGGCATATTACACAGGCCAGAAAAGAGGAAGAAAAAAAAATTGCTTAGCAGACGGATAATAATGATATTGCCCATATTAAGTTAAATTAATTGTAGTGTACTAAACTGTAGGATACATTGATACGCTGCCAAAGTAATATTTTTTTTTGTATATGTAAGTGTAAGTTTAATTTTATATTGTGGACTTCTACAATTTCTATATATTACATACATACATACAATAAACACTTCACTTACCCTGTTCTCAAATGTTGATTGTTACACTAGAAGAGAGAAAAAACGTCTATTGTTATTACTCAATTCTACAATTACTTCATTTTTTGTAGGATGATGTATTGATTGTAAATAGTAGGATTAAATTGTGTATTTTCACTTGCGCATCACAATTCTTCCTTGTTTTCTAAACATATTCTATCGTACATGAAAATATTTTTGTCTCTTCTAGTCTACTATCCTCTTTATAAAATACAGAAAAAAAAACGAAGTGAATAAAAAAAGATGAAATTGTTTTAAAAGCCTACGTAAATGCGTGATTGTACTAATCTAAATTTACGCATAACCCATGACGCTTAATTCCATATACATTATGGGTGTAGGGCAAAGGGTGAGGCTCAGAACAGGAGTTCTTTAATGGGATTATGCAATAATCTGGGAGAACAATGGAATTCGCCTCAAAAGGATTTAGCGGATGACAAAAATTTCATATATATCTAATTTGATTTTCGATTTGAAAAGTGGTCTGGTTCCGACTTGAGAAGGAAGAAGATGAGGAATGCGAAACAGGTAGTAGTAATGATTTCGTACGCACTTCCTACGCCCACCCTGTCTGACGAGGATAAGCAAGTTGAATCGTTGAACCAGAGACCTTACACGGATGACATAAGCGTAAGTTAAGTAAGGGTAACAATACCTGGGTGCATCAGGCCCATACACCCTGTCAATTTAAATTTGAGTATGAAAAAGGAAATAGCCTGAGGCATTTGCACCACCGCCACAGCATTTTGGACGAAAGAAGAGATGAGTTTGCCAAAAAAGATAACAAAAAATTAATTAATGACGGCTAAATTGTAAAGTGGTAAAGATGAATTAATTTGAAGTACACATGATTTTCTGCAGAGCAACTTTCTAAATGCTAATTACAGTTAATTAAATTCAGGTGGCATTGTAAACTTGCATAATCCAAACGAGCTGAGCTCACACTCGCATATCTTTATGCACCGAGGATTTACTCAAGCAAAGTGGGCAAGAAAAGTGCGGAACGAACCCAGGAAAAAAACAACTTGATGAATTTTCGTGCTGTAATTAAGTAGTGGGAATTACAGAAAAGCTGAATATATCAAATGGAAAAATTATTGTTTTTATTAATTGTGAGTTTCATGAATACGAATGTATAATGGTCCTTTTTTTTGGCAAAAGTTACACATATTCTTTATTAATTCAGGAGTACAGGGAGTCAACAGATATAATGAAGTAGGAATCAATTCATATAAGACATAGTTGAGTAAATAGGAACAACAGAGGCACAAGAGGAAAACAACCGGTTAGAGCTTGAATGTGACTACTCAAACTAATCCTCTATCACTACATATAAACTAATCAGATTACATCATCCTACGCTAGGTAAAAACGTTCGGTTAACTATAAAGAAAGACGAAAACACTGATCTGAAGATCTGCATGAATTTACTTGGAACAAAGTCATCAGTATCAATGATTTCTAAAAAAAAGATGATGGAAGAGGCAGTGGTACTGACATTGAAAATGCATGATACGGGAAGTAGAATTTTAAGGGATATCTAGATTATAATACTTATAATTGAAAAAAAATACCTATTATCTAACTACTACTCTTATCAGTTAAAGTCAATAAATTAATTCGGTCCTATCTATTTAGAACATAAATAAAACTTTGTTGGCCTACTTATGGCACCCTACAATGACACTGGTACGTTACGTTTGTAAAAAGTGAAGTCTATATTAATTATATAATGCATATATGTAGCTATAATGGATCATACGCATAGCGGTAATTTTCTAGGTATTGCAATACATTTTTCTCCTGTGCGTGCGCGATTGCTTCTTTGATTGTTGACTGGATACATAAGTTCTTTCGGTAAATACATATTTTTGAAATTGTTCATGATATGAGTTAAAATTGTACGATCGCAAATCACGTTAAAAATTCATAATTGTTAATAAATACGGAGCACATACATAGTTTTGTGTATCTAACGTTGCATCATTTATATATCTAACACTTACATTCTAAAGGATACATTAAATCGGGTTCAATTCGAGATAAAACAATGACTTGAATAATACTCAGTTTGTTGGATATTGTGCTACGATAATATTGCTGGAAATTATGTAATGCCCAATGCCTAATATTAAGCATTAATATAATAAATTAAAGGTTTGTGAGGTAACTTTTGGTGATTTTTCGAAGATTGGTTTAAATGCTGAAATTTGAATACGCCGAAAAAAGGCACACGGGGAACACTCTTTTGAAGAAAGATGATGAATGTAAAGATGATTAAATACGCCGAAAAGTTCTCAAGATATGGAGTTTTTAAAATGTTTGAAGAAATAGCAAACTTTTGAATACACTTGGTGTCTTCTGTCACTACTATGTAAAAACAGTAGTATGACGATGACACAAGTGTTCTGCATTATCAGTTGGTTTTACGAGGGAAAATCTCTAAAGAGCTTCAATGGCGGTTTCGGTGGAGGAGTAGGTGGCTTGCTGTCAGCAGGCTGGAATAAATAGGGATTTGTGTCAGCATAAACTTTTCATACAAAAGTAGCTAAACTCGAACAAAACTTACTTTATCTCGTTGCTTTGGTGGGAGCGGTGGAGCCATCTCCGGATCACTTGAACCTGCATCTATCGCTGAATCTGGGGAATTGACGGAATTCCGACTGCCCGGCTCTGATTGATACGGATTACGTGGAAAGTCTAACGAGCCCACGGATATGACAGAAGTCCGGTTGTCTCCAGGTGGATTCCATGACGAGCTTTTTCGTTGCTCTGCATGTGGTCTTGGTGGTCTTTGTGACACCAGCTAAGACAGAATTAAACACATACATATTAGGATGATAAGAAAATGTAGAAGAAAGTTGACAACTTAGCAAATGACGGCTCAATATATGTATTTATATATAATAACTTACACTTTGGGTAATGGTAATCAAATTCTCTTGCGAATTTTTCTCATTGGAAGAGTCCACAGGAGGCAACTTTGGAGGAAAGAATGGAAGTGTACCGTTCCTTGGAAGAGTGGCACAAGTACCAGGACTAGGAGTGGTGACTGTTTCCCCATCGATACTTCCAGTAAAAGATGACTGAGACTGGCGCTTAAAGTACATCTGGCTCTTCTGAGACTTATACCTAATAACAAGCAATATTTTTGTTTAAGAATATATGTGCATCAAAAGTACCGAAGTTAAAAAAAACTCGGGATAGATTTAGTACATGCTAAGTGTGGAGTGAAGTGAGGTCATGCTTCTGCCAAGGGCGATAGATCCCCGCGGGGCGCATGGCTCGTGGTCTTTAAATTTTATAGTAGTCTCTTTGATTGGTGGTGGGACCTCATGACGCTTCAACGCTTGCCGCTTCTTCGCCGCCCGATTCATCTCACGAAGCAGCGCTTCATCCTTCAACTCCTGGTAAACAGAATTGCGATTATCAATAATCAATACTAGTTCAGCCCAAGATTGGTCCTGAATTGGATTTATGTGTTATAGTTTTAAACTTTAATAAATCATGTACCTTTTTGTTGACATCATATTTCTCTTCAATATGCTTCACAAAGTCGCTGAATCGCTCTTCCATTTTCAAGTGGAGAGGTTTCAGTTCTGGGGCTGATTTTCCCCCGTGAATCTGAACCACAAGGAAATAAAAATTACATAGCCAAATGGTTAAAGACTCTAGAGGCAAAGACTTACAGTTATATTACGTACCTTAAGACACTCTTCAATGATGGGCACTTGATTGGTAATAAGGCGCTTCACCTCCTCGACGATGCCCACCTCGTCAGGATGTTTGTCCAAATAATCTGAGGTTAAAAAGGCCTTTTCATAATTTGCCACGCCGCCCATCACCGCCGCATCCAAAATGCCATTTAACTTCATCGAGAGAGG
>JAHZMY010000516.1:0-14129 GCA_027743915.1 Seira sanloemensis
AAAAGCGTCTTGAAATGTGCAATGCATTACAGATTACAGTGCTCATTGCTTATACTTATATTGTAGGTTCAGTTCATCCAAAACATAATATATGAAACATTTTTTAAAATACAAAATCCTAATGAAATTGTCGGCAATAGAGAGAGATAAGCACATTTTTCTACTCGCTTCCGTTTGTATTAATTCTTTATAAGATTTCATGGAAGTGAGGGTATAGCGTGAGAGAGCACAAAATAAAATGTGTGTATATTTCATTTTGATGAAAAAGTTTCAGCTCTCCACGAAAAAAATATCTAGCAATGCAGAAAAATTTGGCAGACGTTCTAAAAGCGGTATCGTGTTTACTCACAGGATGGTATGCCGAGTGTTTCTGGTTTCACTTCCCATTAAAAATTATAAAGCAGAATTGACGCTTTTCGCATGCTTAATTCAACATTAGGATTTTATTTTTTCGGGAAGGTGAAAGATCGCAGAGTGCCCCTATCTAGTCTAGTGTCCTTGCTCAATACCAATTAGCATTTGTCATGAGATGCAATGCATCTAATTCTCTTTGTTTGCTGCAGCAATCTACTTTGATTACATAATCTGAAGAACCGTAGCACAAAAGAAAACTGACAGAGCTTCGCACACAACGGAAGCGTATGTAAAAATAAAGGGATTAATAATATAAATTCCAAAAGGAAACACTCTTTTCCTCGACTTTTCCTCATCAAACTTAATTTAAAAGTTTCCATTTTTTGCTATGAAAAAATGTAGCAAAAAAACTGTTTGCATGCTCTAGAGGAAGCATGTAAAGACATTCGCCGCTGCTACCGCTTCCTTTGTTTAGAAAAAGTCGCGTTAAACAAATGAGAGTATTTACATGAGCAAACTTTTGAGCATGCCAAAAGTTGTGGACGACGCCACCGTTGTTCCTTTCTCCGTCACTTTCAAAGCCAGATTCTACCATTATGCTCCTCGACTGTGTGTGTGTATGTGTGAGAGACGCCTGCCTTTTTTGCATACATGCATACGTCGTACATATGAGCATGTCACAACTTTCAAAGTTCTGAAACAAAGAGCATGTTTGTAGTCTGTGGAATGGAGGGAATTGGTTCGGAAGGGCAGCCAAATGACATGACATCATCATCAGCTTCATTACACATTACAGCGCACGCCACACATTCGAATTGTTTCCGAGAGGGAAAGACGCACTATAAGATGCCACTTAGCAGACGCTATCCACATAACAATATTCACGTGTGTGACAAGCTCTCAAGCAACTTGCAACCTTCATTCGAGTAGTAGTCTCATTTCGTTCGAATTGAGTTTGCTCTCGAAGGAAGCAGAGGTTGTTAAAGTTCCTTTTCTACACTCATAGAGAGAGCCTGAGATTCCGAGTGTCACGATTGGGTGGTGTAGGGTATAGATTTCACGGAGCATTGCACGCCTTGTACCAGTTGCCCATTTCGTGTGTTTCATTATTACATAAAATGTACAGATCATACAGTTACGAGGACTTTAATATCTTCATGCAGCAGGTAGAGCAAGATAGCGTGGCGTGGTGGAAACAACAACTTATTTTTTTGCTGTCGTTGTTGTCATCATCATCCTACTCGACTTTTGTTGTGTTTGCGCCTTCAGGCTTGTACTTTAGTAGTTTCATGTGATGAATGACATTCTCTTGTTTGCTTGAAGGTTGCCGGAGGCGGCGGTGGAGGAGGGGGAGGAGGAGGAGTTCCACAGAGGAAAAAGAGTCTTCCAGATTCGGTCACCCTTCCCCGAGCCACCCCCGGTATTCCAAGGGAAGAGCTGGCAGCCTTGGGATCGGCTAGGAGACAAGAACTTCACCGGATGCAGGAGGAGGCCGAGAGATATAAAGCGAATCCACTTTTGTACTTGCTCAATCCAGATGTGAAGGTGAGAAGGAAAAGTTTTGAAGAAACAATCGAACAAATTACCCGGCAACTATTTTATACGTGCAGTCTGAACGATTTTTACCAGTGTGTTTTTTATTTCTCTTTCCAGAATTGGTTGTCGCGACAAAAGCTTATGGTCATAGTGGTGCTAATCAACCTGTCCCTGGCAATTCATATTTCTCCAACTTCTCACATGATGAACACAACGCGGTTTATTTTTAAATTTAATTACACGTACATTTACATTACTCTGTGTAGAAATTGGAGCGTTGAGGAGGAAGAGTGAGAGGTCGCATAAAAAAGGTGTCTCTGGAGTCGGGCCCCGCACACCTTAAGTAGCATTGTTAATGTTAGAGGACCCGGAAACAGCGACTCTACTTTTTAGGTGAAAAGAGCAACTTTGGTTTGTTCCCAAAAGCTTGCAATTTGGCTTTCATATAATGAGAAATAATTCAAAAAGGGTTTCAAACAAATCACTCTCTCAATCTGAAAATAAGTATAGCACATACATAGCACACACACACTCATTGGCTGTTCCGTACCTGTCTTTCCTCCTTTAGTGAGTAGTTTGAGAATTTTACAAGTAACTGTAAAAGCTACATTTAAACACGCAGAATAATAAAAAAACTGAAGTATTTGACAAGTACGCTTTCAAAAGAAACTCAATTTTCACTCAACGCTGCTGCGCATCCTCATTTGACGACGCGGACACAATGACAAAAAAGTATAATCACATAAAAATACATGAAATTCTGAAAAACTGAAAAACACGTTACGCACACGTCATACCCTCCCTGGAGCAAACAGTATATGGATGACCAATGAAAATTAAACTCAAGGTTAAAACAAACCCCATTTCCTCCTTTAAAAATGTATTTAATGCTTTTCGGAGAATACGGGAGCAGATCAAAGTTTTCAGTGTATGCCACTCCCAAAAGCTTCCTGAAAAAAATTTATTTTTAAAAAATGTAAAAGCAAAAGACAAAAAATTCTACTGTACTTTGTATGCCAAGCTGTTGATACTAATATGTTAAAATAGTAAAGCATAGTTAAAATAAAAAAAGAATTCGAAAGTTTCAATGTTATATGCACACTCTTCAACTACTGTACTATTACACAACCGGAGAAGGACGTTGTCTTAGCCAGAAAGATAATCTCTGTTCTTTTTTCATACTATATAAAACACTATAAAATGATATTCTTTTTAACAACAATCTAAGTGTTCGTAAGTATTTATATAATTGTATTTATGTCTACACTTAAATATAGCTTTTGTGTTACCTTTTTGTTTACATATTATCACATAAAAAAATGAACCTTTTTACAAGATTTTTTTGTCGCTTTTAAAAAAACATATACTACTACTGTGTTCTGTGTATATAGTTGAGTGCTTTAAAAGATATCTCTGCTTATTATGTCATTTTGTAACTTCAGGTGCACACTTCCGAGTTGTTTTTTTTTTGTAAATATAAGTTTGTTGTCCATTGGATTGATTACCTCTTAACTAAGTTGTAGGAAAAAATTTCATTGTGGACATCTTCACCAAGGCACAGGTTGTCCTTTTTTGTTCACGTAAAAGTCTGCGCCGGATACTGCTATACGTGAAAGCAAAAAAATATACATGCACTTTTCTTTTTATAGTCCGTGGTAGCCCACATAAATGAGAAAACGCAGAGAGTGATTTTAGCCTAAGGGAAATAGACTTTGAGGAGTTGTTGATATACATACACATAAGAATTTACAGGTTTCGCCATTCATCATTCTCCGATGAATTGTATCATTCGTCAATGCAACTGCCAATTTTACAGTTAAGTAAGAGTTTATATATAGATGGTATATGGTATGAGTTACATATGTACATAAATGATTCCCTTGCATCCTTTTGAGCTTCCATTTTCCCTTAATATAATTGCTGGTCATGAGTTTTCATCATAGTTTGCCAAAGTATTTAAAGTACTGAAATGTAATTGTGTTCATTTCACTTGGATATTTAATGCCAAAGAAATTGTGTGTATTTTGGCTCTCTTTTATTGTCAGCAACATTTTCTTGCTGTTTTGAGACAATGAAAGTGTTTTTTTTCATTTTGGTGCTATCAAAAAATAGTCTTGAGAGAGAGAGAGAGAGAGGAACTGTCTTTTGTCTCATTCAAGAGCATCTCTATTTAATCATTTTTTGGAGGTGCACGTGGAAAGCTTTCGGAATGAGATTTGTTGTATACTTTTATTACAATCTGTAGCTCAGACGAGAGACAATTGATTGTTTTTTTAGGGTAGGAATGTCTGACTTTTATAACTCATAGTTTTCCGCTAAAAAGGTTGACACAGTTCACGTTGTCTGCTTACAAAGGGCTCTATACTGGATTATGTACAGTGAAAAAAGTTGAACGCTTGCATTTTTCTTCAATGAAAAAGCAAACCAGTAGACTTGATTTATGTAGAGATTATAAACGTAGGAGTATATAACCATATCGTTAATTGTGTTTGTGGGGTTTGGCTAGAAGGAGTAGTAGAAAAAAAGAATATTTAATAATATTTTCGTGTGCGTTTTCCCCTGACACACCAGAGTGTATATCCACTTACCTTTTTTTCTCGTTTCCGTCTTCTCCCTGATGAAAATTTCACGTGCTCTTTTTTCTTTTATGCAAGCTCCTTCAAGGAAGCTTTTAATTATGTAGTGAGTTTGAGTTAGCAAAGCGCACTAGAGGACCTGATAAGAAGATTATTTTCTGAGAGAGACTTTTCATCTCGAAAGCATAATCGCACTTTTAGCTTTTTTGTTGTCTTCCGGGAGGTGTCCACACGTCCCCTTTTTGTTTTACCCCGATGCTGGGGGAAATAGTGAGAGAAAGTGAGTGCAGAGCACATATTTGTTTCTAGATTGATTTGAGAATTTTTTTCTCTCTCTTGTTCCTTTTTGTCTAGACCTGTAATTCACCAAAAGTTGTGGAAATGACAACGACTTCTGCTTTTTCTATCCTTTTCAAAACAGAGAGAAGTTTCGTCCTTTGTTTTCACCTCTGCTTTTGTCACTTTTGTCCTTCGCCTTCCTTTCACATTTTTGTGTGTTTTCGCCTTTGTCGTCTTTGTGTCCCATATGGAACAGGACGAAAAAAACTATAGGTTTGGTTAAGGTTTTATTTTCTAAGGTAAGAACTTTGATGACATGAGTCTTCTAGTCAGTTTACGCGAGAGCGGATCCGAGTGAAAGAACTTGTGGAGTAGCTCGGACCCCTCAACTACCGTCACGATGATGCAATTCAAGCTTTAACTGTAATATTCAAGTTAGACGATAGTCCGTAATGTACTCGTAGAAAACTAAGTGGGAAAAAGCGCACACATTTTTGGGAACTTCGGATAATATATTGTCTGTGTTTGTCTTCCAAGTGCCTTTTTTCTAATAATGTACATAATGCTGCACAGTTTACTCGTAAAAAATCCCTTTTTTCAGACCGGCAATTATATTGTCACCTTCCCTTTTCCAGTTCCCACTTGTGGGATGCTCCAGTTTGGAAGCGGAATTTGCTTGATAAATAAGATATACATGCTTTCACTCATGTACACTACATATGCAGAGTAGTGTGACTTTTTTCATGCATTGACCCCTAATTAATTTAGATTTAATTTCGCTTTAAGAAAGAGCTCATACACACACACATCTTTACATTTTGATTCCATAGTTCAAGCGCATTGTTTTTGGTTTGCACCTCAACCGCCCATTCATTCTTACTTTGATGGTGCGAAGAAAGGTGCGTGGTGCAATCAGCAACTTTATATCAGAATTATTATTACCTACCCTTTGTATTAAGAGATATCAGCTAAGTTAAACAACACAGATACCTATTTATGTATTCAGAAATATATATAAACCTGACCGATGTTGCAACAGTGGCCTTGTGAATAAAAACCATTCTGATTTGTACATTATGATCAATCTTAGAGTAAAGTTATGGCTAATTTTTTTCTCTAGGTTAGGTATCAAGATTGTGATTGTTGCGTGAATATATAAAAAAACACACTTTTACTCTGTCAAAGTCAAGTCCAGTGTAAAAAAAAACTTCGTAGGAGAGTATACCGCATCCATGAAAACTTGTTTTACTGAAATGAAATAAACTTTGTCTTGCAGTAGGCAGGAGAAAAAAACGAGTTATTATTATTACTATATGAAATTGTTACTTGAAAGTTATATTAGTTTACATCAAAACTATAGTTTTAGACGTTAACTGTATTTCTAGCTTTGTATCAAGAAGAGTGTGCAAAAACGAAGAACAAAATATCAGAGAAAGCGAATCTTATTATTTATTCCTCGAAAAAAAAAATATTCTGTCATTGCTACTGGAAAGGAAGAGGAAAAAATTATTATATTTTAAGCTAATTTAATCTACATTTGTCTACTTGTTCATCATCTTATCTTTCATAAGACTAAGCTATGCCTAGGTTGTAAGTTGGTTCAGTTACTTGACTTGTGTTTCTCTAATTGAATGATTACGTCGAGAGAAAAAGTCTATTTGCATTGAAGAAAATATACCGTTGTCATCATACATATTTTATTTGTTACTTACATTTTATCCTTTTTTGCATGCAGTAAATATTTTAATCTTACCACATGATTTGTAATTAGGACGGAGAAAAAAGTGCCATGTCAAATGAGATACAATATTTGTGAATCTGTTTAAAAATAATTGTGAATATCAAAAGAGGTGAGGGCGCCAAGTACATTACCGCAGAGAAAAAAGGAGAAGAAAAACAATTCATTGAAATCTCGAAACCATTGTATGAAAGGCCAAATCACATAGAGATAATGTGCGTTTTTAGGGTAAACTATTGTAATATTTAGACGTAAGTTTGAATAGCTATTTATCACCAATGTTTATGTTACACAATCAAATACGTTGTAATTTCTTGAAAAAATATTAAAAATGATTAAA
This sequence comes from Seira sanloemensis, assembly GCA_027743915.1. Classification (NCBI taxonomy): domain Eukaryota; kingdom Metazoa; phylum Arthropoda; class Collembola; order Entomobryomorpha; family Entomobryidae; genus Seira; species Seira sanloemensis. The sequence continues at coordinate 6,824 of JAHZMY010000516.1, forward strand.
ATAAACATGCCTCCGTTCCATTACACAACCTATAAATACTTTTTTCTTCATATTTTTCCTACAGTGCACAGGGTATTCACACACAAATAAAGGGAAGACGCTATAAACTATTTTGCTACACAGAATAGGATTCTGTAAGAAAAATCTTTTCATGCATTAGGTAATATTTGATTTCATTACGAAGAATTTGAGTGGGACGATGTTGAGGTTATGAATAATTACTGAAATTAATCTAATTGAACTTTTGATGATTGCTCTACTGTCCCATTATGAAGCATTTAACAATGAATTTGTAATGATGGTGAGGGGTCTTAGAACAATGAAAAATGTGAGAAGCTGCCAACTGGTCCGCGTCAACATGATTTGCGTTGGAATTTATGCAAACAAGTTTGATTGAATGAAGAGTTTGCAGAAAAATATACGAAAGAATCAAGTGCACATCAACAGCATCTTTACCTGCATACATATAAGGAATTGGTTTATTCATTCAGCATTCAATATTTTATAGATGATTTTGAATCACTTTTACAAACTAACATTAAATTCATACGATTGCGCAAAAATATTATGGGTAAATTACACCTAATTAGTTGCATAAAAGCAGATCGGCTTTGTTATACCCTGATAAAAGTACAGACACTCTTCATCAAGGCAATCTGGTCAGTAGACAAAATGAAATAGAAAAAAATGGGAACATGACCGTCTCAAAATATTGACAAGTGATGATTTAATCCACAAAGGTCAGCTTGCATAAGTAAATCATTTACATAAACTAATTGATTCCTTATAAACTAGAATAAAATCTAAAGCAAAACTTAACCAAAAGAGCAACGTTTTTGGGCCCAGGGACCACTTTGGTTTTGGTAATGTGCACAAAATGTTGTCAAGGCTTATCCTAAATCTGTGCGGAGGGAAAATGTTCCAGCGGAGAGGAAAAGGTCATCTTTTAGCATACAGCTCATTCGCTGCGGAAGACACAGGTAGCCCACAGACTCTGTGGCAACACATTTCGGCGGAATGTACTTTAGAACAAAAACACGCTTCACAGGCTTCCCAAACTTAAACTCGCTATCCGAACTCGACAAGATGATTGACTTGCTGCTCTTTCATAAATATTTCCTTCACAGTCTTTCCCATGTCTGATCGGAAGCCATCCTCTATCTTTATGTATTTTGGGAGGAAATCAGGAACCTGCGTATCACACTTGTCCTTCAGAATATTGGCCAAATCCACGTACGGGAACTTATGGAGGAATGAGCGAGCCTGGGTGATTTCCATTTCACATCGAGAAATCGCTGCAGAGAACCAGATTCTTTGCAGTGTTTGTCTCACTCGGAGAGCCACAAATGTGGCCAAAATATTTTGTCAGTTGAGAAACTTGTTGAGGGAGGGTTGACGGGAGCTGGTAGTCAAAGGGGAGTTGGTCTGCTTCCTCCGCCACCTTCAGCGCTGAAGCGTGAATTAGACATGGGAAGAGCAGGTGACAGATATCACTCAAAGTTTGATTTCCGAGCCAGTGGAGAACCTACACAATACGAAACTTGCCTTAAACCGTAATCTTCAAATGAGTATTTAATTGGGGCCTATTGGGGCATTGTGAAAATATATTGAAAAACGGTATTTTCAAAAAAGTTTATTAATCCAATTAAATCCTACAGTCTCGAAACCATGAGCCGTCATTTTCTAAATACAAATCCCAAAATGTTGCATGGTACATGTTGAATCATTAAAACCACTGACCTTGAAAGCCTCCATGTCGGAAAGGAGCGAAGCGCTCATCATCTTGGCTCTCATTTCACTTCCTTCGGCATCATTGCCCAGCTCGACCAGAATTTTGGCTTGTTCCTCAACAACATCTTCAGTTAAAGGTGCTGGGTCCTGTACGAGCAGAATCCACAGGGGCACATTAAAAACTCGTAAAAGACACGCGTGATCCAATAAACTTTGCGTTACAGTAATTTTTATACGGGTTCGCCTTCACAAACCTGAGTTATCGGAATATACATGGGCTCTCCGGATTTGAGCAAACGCATCCTTCCGCATTTTCTCAGTCGCCCGGTAGGCTTATGCAACTTTGTTATTTTGATTGTCTCCTTTTCATTCACGTCCTCATCATCACAATCGAAAAATTCATCTTCTTCCTCGTCCTCGTCTTCACTCTCTACAAATAATTTAAAATCATGCACATGTTTGAATTGTGGTCGGATTGATGAACGGATGAATCCGTTGCACCAATTTTTTGTACCAAAAATGGCTTCAAGTGTTTCTATTTTTAACTCGCTTGAGCTGACAACTTTCCCAAAACATAAAGGGAAGAATAGGTAAATAAAACAGGTCAATTATTCCTTTATATTCAAGTCCCATATTTCACAACTAAATCTGCCATTTGCATCCTTTTCATAAAAAAATGCATTCAAAATATATTCTTTCCCTTTTCCTGTATAGAATTGAAGACTTAATGTATGTTCTTTTGCTAGATTACATAACTAATTTTCAATTGGATGATGTGACAGCCATATCATTTGAATGTGTTTGATGGACATGGTCCGTGTATTATGATTATTTGAGTATTGTATTACACTTTTGATTATCCGCGGCTACTATTATGTACACCTAACAAAAGATTTCAAGATGCGTTGTCATACTCAATTGAAAAGAATTTCAATTCTTCTGCAGAGGTGAATCTTTTTATGTGTGCATAAATGTGGACGAAACAATACAAGGAGGAAAGAACTAGATCGCCGCGTCATTTCAAAGACTCTCATCATTATCGGCATATAGCGGAGGACTTTCAAACGGACAATTTAGAAAAATCAATCGTCACTCAATTTCGTAATGATGCAACAGAAGGAGTCAAGCTGTTATATGATATAGATATATCTGCCGAGTCCCCACATATAGAAGAAAGAAAAATTGGGTCTGAATATTAAAAGAATGCCCCTTCTAAAAATGCACCTACTAGAGGCTCATCGGACAAAAATCGAATACGCTAAAGCATTAAAACTTGAAAAGTATCTCGTAAAAAAACACTTATCATCAAAAGTATATATTAAATTTGTTGACTGTTTCCGTTTGCCCCATTCATATCACAGGCATCGGTTCATCCATCTTTCATTTATTTTGTATTAAAGTCAATTGCCGATGCATGTTATTGAAAATGAATCCAAAACTTGAGGTTTTGATCAAATTGATATCAATCTGGATCAACTACCCCATCAAAATTCCAAGAAGTTCAAGTATCCACCACATTATTTAATCCGGCTATGCTACGTTTTAGAATTACTTGCAACTTTTTCTTTTCCATCACTTCGTGACTTCTTGGAAAGCTATTGTTGTCAGTCAATGTCATTCTCATCTCAAAGAAAGAACAAAGGCTTACCTTCCTCCATCTCCGCATCCTCACAACTTTTCTCAATCTCCTTTTGAGCGCGAGCAATCTTCTTCTCAATGCAGCAGTTCAGCATCTGCAGCTTCTGATTGAGAAGACAAGAGTTGGAGTTGGGAGCTCCTCGCTCCAATCTGAAACCAAATTAATAGGTACTTTTGTTTTCACTCTCGAAGCGACAAGCATACAATATAAATCGATGCGGTAATCAGCTTAAAGAATTGCGCAACCCCGTCCAATCCTTGGCTTGGCTTGTATGTATGTATGCTGACAAATTATTGTTGGCTTGTGAGACAAGAAATTCTGATAAATATGTAAAAAGGTAGGTGGACACCACACAAAAATGTAGATCCGCTTAGACAGAGGAAAGATTTATGTCTCCACCAAATCCAGAATATTGGGCCCAATACAGCCCTTACGACGCTACACATCATCGAATCCATAATCATTTCTCAATCATAATTTGAAACGAAATGCAAAATGAGGTAATGCCACACCAAAACAATGCCATTTGTCTTGACAAATTATTGCCAAATTACATATCAATACAATTGCGATGCCCCTCAAAGGCTACATGGCTGATTGTGTTATTTTAATATGACATGTAGTCATTTCTGTTCTGACGACGGTGATAATTGAATTCAGACGTGAACACTTTCAAATTGGCAGGATTATATTGCCCTTTTTGTCTTTTCTGAACTTAATTTGCTCACAAGGTTCATCGTTTAGGCAATGGTGCATAACACAGAACAAGTTTACTCGGCACTTTACAGTTTTATGGTCTGGCAGTGAAAAGGTATTGCGAAAAAAGGGATTGTTTACGGGTAAATGAAATCGAATCGGTGACATGAAATAAAGCTTTTGATAAATGTAATGTTGACAAATATTTTGTATGAAAATATGTGTCAAATTCCTTAAGGCGCTTGAAACGTATCAAGGACTAATTTGGTTTAAAGGCAAATTAGATGAAACGAATCAAAACCTTGGAGTATTTTTTTTGAAAATGACTTCTGAAAAAGCAAGTTATTCGGATGACTCTTTTTTTGCAAAACTGCAACTTGAGTTATAAAGCCTGATTCAAAAGAAAAAAATATGCCAATAATAATAGCATCTTGGACTGCTTTGTTCAAACACAAAAAAATGCATTTTGAATTCAAAAAGGGTGACGACGACCAGATATACTGTTTACCAAGCCCATTTAACGATTCTTATAACATTTAACCATTCATGCCTTTTATTCATGCATGTATGTATACAAAAAATCAGAATGAGCGATTGGACTTTTTTTCACGTAAACAATTCGTGCATGGAAAATTGCAGAAGTAATAAAACTCAACAACAACGATAAATAACAGTTTAGTTTTCACATTTATGACTTATTGCCTTACCACAATAACAATGCGATACCTCTTCCTATTCACCCGATGTCTATACCAACATGCAGATAATATGCTCAAAGCGTTCCCCAACTTCGAAATTTGAGCACTTGATCAGCTTCGCAGGGATGAAGTACAAGTTAAAAAAGAAGTTGCAATTTGCAAACTTTGAATGACTTTGCATGCGTTTTTAAACGCTCAAGTACAAGTGCATGAAATTGGCGATTTGCAATTGCTAACCTAATTTCAATTTTCGCAGCGTTTGACAGCTATCGATTACCGATAATTATGCATATCAATTTTCAGATTTATGATGGCACGCCAAGGAGTTTTGCCCTTCTGTATTTAATAATTGAAAAGGAATGTGGCCCCATGTCATATCATAATTTAAAAAAGAATATATGATAAATTATTTCAAATGAAAAATAAAATCATTACATAACTATTGTTTAAGTTTTAGGTAGAAGTAAAATTGCACACATTTAAAAAAGAGCAAAAAGTTAAATCTCCCCGACGGGGAATCGAACCCCGGTCTCCCGCGTGACAGGCGGGGATACTTACCACTATACTATCGAGGACTTGGTTGAGAAAACAAGCTCCCAAACCCAAACACTTTCGCGTGCAAATGCTGGTGTTGATTCGACTTTACTTTGCTCGCAAAAGTGCTGATGAGAAGAAGGTCTTTTTGCAATGAAACATGCATACCTTTGATTTTGATCCAAAAAGCGAACGCAGCTTTCTCAAAGTCTACTGCAACTTTATGTAAACCTAATAGCGTGGACAAAAAACCACTACACGTTTTNATTTTGATCCAAAAAGCGAACGCAGCTTTCTCAATTCTCAAAGTCTACTGCAACTTTATGTAAACCTAATAGCGTAGCGTGGACAAAAAATCACTATACGTTTTGCATTTAAAGTGGCATCTCTGATACATCAGCATTATAATAAATGCAAGTTTAATCAGATTTATTTCATCAATTTCCTATCTACGCATTAATGTGCTTACTGCTTCCATTGAGTACTTAATTACAGAAAAGTTTTATGTGGAGAGATATTCTTTAGAAGACGAATTAAGGTAACCACAACCGCGGAAAATACTACTACCCCACCTATTTCAGCCAGTAGTCCAGTTATCCCTTCAATTCACAAGAGCTCATCCTGTAGGACCAAAATACGATACGCTGACATGACTTGACAACATTTCAAAATTATTCAATGTCCGAATCAACATGCACCAGCAGGAGAGGAGTTCAAAAAAAAGTACGTTAAAGAGGGAAAAAATCAACAAAAAACAGCATCACTTCGTCTTTATCAGAGTCTATCATCATGATGCAACGAAACCATCAAAAGGAAAATGTGTTTTTTCTTGCAACTGTACCCCGCAAAAAGGCTTCATCGTATTTCCCTAAACTTCGTAAAACATGAAACCCTTGTAGCACTGTACTTACGCTTTAGATGATGAAGAATAATGATTCACAAGAATTGAAGTAAAATGCAAAGTCATCCTTGCGAATTTACCTTAGAAAGTCAACAAGCTGTAGAAACAAGCTTGAAATTTTGCCTTTCTCAGGTAAAAATAGCTAGATCACTTTTTTCATATATCAAATGGATCCTTCAGGCTATATACCTACCCATGTTTTGAGAGAGATTTAATGGGGATAATGAATGAAGACGTTTTAATTGAGCCTTTAATATCACTCAATCTTCAGACTCCGTGACAGATCTCTAAAAATCTCACGATACAAACTAATTTCTCCTTATAAAAAAGCTTCTTCAACAGTTTCATTGTCTTTTCCCCTTCTGAGCCCTTTTCAATATCCTCCACTGCTTTTAACAAAGCCTGAAATAGAGCCATAAGCCAAGAAAAGGGGTTGCGACTGTAGGCGTAAATTAAAGGTGTAGTTGCAGTGTAAGTGTTGCAAATATCATCTTAAATACTTCTGATTTTACGGTTGTTTTCGGAGCTTAGGTACGGCTAAATGCTTTAGCACTTGGTGAGTGCAAAGGAATTGAGTTTGAATGAAGGAAATAAATAAAGTCTATCAAGAAACTTTATTTTTAAAATTAATGCCTTGTTAAAATGTAAAGTTACATGAGTCTACGACGTGCTTACAAGCCAAATCAATTGAACAAAAATGCTCCCAGAATTAAGTAATAAATCATGACTATTTTGATATTATCATTATTACAATGACGTTTAGTACCAATGAACTGCACTGAATGTGCTTACAAACCTGCAAAATATTTTTTGCAAATATCGACACTTTTTTAGAGTTCTGTGATTCAAAAGTGTCATTTTTGAATATGGGCCATTTGACAACAAGACAGTAGGCAATAGTGTCATTACACTTAGGCGTCAACCACCACAGCATTTATCAGGATTCTCATTCTCACATTGCAATTGTAGCAGAACTGGGTTACGCATGGAGTAACTTCAAAGGTATTATTTGGCCCAGTAATATCACGCAGGCTTGTGGAGTCTCTTTGTGGAACAGTTTTTCATCATCTCCACGAGAATTAGTCGGTGACCGCAGAACAACAGGAG
>JAHZMY010000517.1:0-13642 GCA_027743915.1 Seira sanloemensis
TTAGTTATTAACGTTGTTGTCAAAATGAATGACGTTACAGTGACGTCGGAGTTGTGGCCACATCTTCGGGTTTTTCATTACTTCTGTACAACCGATTTGGTATAAGAAATAGGACAAAATGCTATTAAAGCTTATTTCATCAATTAAAATTTATTGACACTCAAAGATTATAGATTAATTAAAGACTATTTAGGAAGAAGACAGAAGAAAACTACAACCTATCATTTTTAATCATTATATGCCTTTTAATAAACATACAAAATAGCAGATTATGTATGAATATGATGAACAATGATATACAGCACAGTGACTAACTGTACACATACATAATTCTAACGCGCATTACAAGTACCTAGAAACATTAAAGTTATAGGCATATTCTTGATCCCAGTCTTTCAAGTTAATTGTGGTTATATTTACTTACATAAATTACGAAGAGGATAAAGCAGGAAAAGAGGATAGGGCAGCAAGAGAAGAAGATGAAGGAAGAAGGAAGGAAGAAGAGGCAGGAAATGGCAGATTTAAATGTAATAAATATTTAAGTCGGAAAGAAGGAGCGAAACAAAACAAAACAAAAAAACTTTTCATCAGGACCAGCCAAAGCCATCAATTCAGCAATTCAGCCGCATCAAATAATTCAGCTTAGCGTAAGCAAAACAGTAGCAAAAACAATTAGATTTCGCGCGGAAATATTTTTTTTCAGTACTGGCAGCCAGTAACGGAGAGTAAAAAACTGCCAAGCGAATGTCAACAGCGCACGAAGGAAAAACAAAAGTTTGATGATTTTGCATAGCAACCAATGCATTTGTTGCTTCCCTTCACGCTCTCACTACTTCTTGTTTATGCGACGCGCAAAAACACGTTCAGCTGATCATGCATGAATGGAAGCACAACGTTGTGTTAACACAGCTAGCTGCGCACACCGCCGAGCATATACATTTACTTATTTACGGAGTTGGCTTTCGCTTGTATTTACATACTATTTAAGCAGCGTACATTATTACATATTTCATTTTTTGCTTGATTTTCTCCACGTCCGGCTCCAGTGAAGTAGAACCTTATGAAAGGTCCTACGCCTCCTTTCCGAACGCAGGCATTATTGTTTTGCTCGCCTTTTCCTAAGACTTCTCTCTCCGAACCAAAACTGCGCCATTTCATCATCTGCCCCTACGCAGTACGTATTTTAATACTCTGAGCAATTTTCTTTTTCGCTCGGGGCAAATCAATTCTTGGAATTGGGAGCGTAAAGTAACGTCTAAATCCAATCTAAAGAGACTGTTGTGTGCGAGACTTCCAACTCAAAAACAAAATCCAATTGATGCTTAATCTGTTTTACTTGCTTTCCAACGGAGGGAGACCATTCTCAAGTAATTCAATTCCAGGTTCTAAGCTTTAATAACTTGTAAGTACCTTTTCACAAAAAAAAAATTCTTTAGGCTTTTGCCATTCCTGCTACCTACATACATTCCTATACATACATACATATAAGTACAGAGTGTCGTGCACTCATTTCCTTCTCTTCTTCATGTCTTCCTTTCCCTACTTTGGAGAAAGTTGTGTGCATTATTTCCCACTCATGTTTTTCCTCGTGGAGAAGTTGTTGATGTTGATGGCCGACTACCTAACAACTACAACCTGTATCCTCATGCAGAAGTACGTCGCATTAGATGGACGAAATTGTTATAAAATTATGATTTTCCATGGAGCCGCACTTTCCTCCACTCGACGGAGGTATGCAAAGCCTCACGTTTTAACCTCCTACTTTAGTTTCAGAGTGCAAACTCATCAGCTTACATCATCATCATCATCCATCCTCCTCCTTTTCCCTTCACTCTTTACTCCGTCGTACAGGAGAAGAGGGAAAAAGAAACTTTATTATTCCACTTCCTGTTTTTTCCGTGTTTTTATTGTGCTGCTTCTAATCACATCTAAGACCAGGAAGTAAAATCTCTTCGTTGCCCTGTGTTCCACTCTCGCCTTTTCTCCGAATCAGCGACAAAAACATTCTCAAGCAGAACGGAACGAGGCTGTTGGCAATAGGCTGACTCTTCGACGTAAACATGCACAGCTTTATTACTAGCTAGAAGCAAGCATCAATGATTGAATAGGTGACATATGCCACTGTTTGTCAATATGTATTCCTTTTTGAATTTCTTCAGGTGGACCAAGATGTGAATTTGGAATGCATTCAATGTATATGTACCTGTATACTCGTTTCGAATATTTCTGTGTTAAAACTGTAGTTTGTCTTAATGCGCAATTACTTGCAGACAGTTATTACAGCCAGGCTCAATCTCTCAAGTTTTCCCTGCCATATATATTTATATAAAAGAAAGGAATTATTTTTTTTTGACAATTTCTACCATATTTCTTGTACAAAAAATACAATTTATTGCCCTATCCATTGGCAAGTTACCACGTATGCACTTTGTTCTCCCCTCAATTGATTTCAGTCTTTCCCTTCAATTCATTTTCCACATAGTTTTGTCCAGTTCCCTCCTCGCATGCTTCCATACTCCATGGAAAGATAGAAGTGAGGTGATGGCAAAACCTTCGAAATGCATAAGAACCCCTAAAAGTTTTCACTACAATTTTTATGGCAAACAAAGTATGAAAAAAATAAGACTAATACGAAATGAAAGCGATCACTTCTCATCTCCTTGCTCTAGCCTTTCCCTTCCCTTTCCCTCTGTGACTATAGTTTTTTTTGTTCAAAAGAAGTGGGAGAAAATTTTCACCCTCCATATTCCATCTTCGCCCATTCCCATTGACTTTACTTGGCTTCCTTATCGCAACTTTTGCGTAGTTTTTTCCTCTCTTGTTCTGGGTGCGTGGTGCGTCAACGCAACGTGCGTTTCTCCTCTCTGCCATAACTTGCAGAAGGAGAAGGGGGTCTTTTCTGCTCTGTCTAATTTTCCTCTAGAAAAAAACTTTTTTTCTGCCTCTCCCCCTCGTCCATGTGCCGAGGCAAAAATAGGAGAAATGCAAGACCAAGAAAATAAATGGCAGAATCGGGAAAAAAAGAGAGAGAGGGTGGCTTCCAACTATATCTCGCCATCGCATCGCCCTTTCTCCCCATCCACACAGTTCTGCATCACATTGCACAGCAAAACGAAAAAAACCAAGACTATATCTATATTTGAGGCTCATATAGGTACGCACAACATTCCAACTTGAAAAGTTGGAACTTACGCACTTTTTTTCTCGCACTTTTTACGAGTGTGAAACATGCAAGATTGCATATCGACATAATAGGGATGCTACACACTCTACTCTCCCACCGTAAAGTAAGAGAGGTCTACACGAAGAAATGGTTTCTGATATGCTTTTAACTTTGAAACAAAGCAATTTTTCTGTTTACATTCAAAATGCACTGCACTTCTGCTACCCTGACTTTTTATCCACTTTCGACTCCGTCTCGTTTCCTTCATGTTCATTTTTCCCTTGTGTTGCTACCACAAGCATATAATATCATGTCATGACATGCCATTTTTATAGCAGAAAAAAATGGCTCAGCAACAAAACCTGGGTTGGGTCGGGGTTGCTTAAATATCCTCCATATTAAAACCCCCGTCTTACCTTAAACAAGTTAGTATGACTTGCTTCTAAGCAACGAGCCATTGAAAAAACCTACCCTAGTCATTATTACAAAATGAATCAAAGAAGAAAAACATACTGTTGCAAACGTGTAAACTCTCTCTCTCTCTCTCTCTCTATTTTTTACCCTTTTCTAAAAGCCATGCACCACTGCACTTTTCTGTTTCAAGAAACAGAAAAATCCAGTAAAAGAAGGTAAATTTACGTTAGTTTTTCGAATCTTTCAACTCACACATGATGAGCAACGCATTGCCTCCAGCTCATGTACACACATCACACAAGCACACGTCTGTAAGTACATTTCCTTACTCAGTTTCATGCCATTTAAGTTTCCTAGGGAAAGGAAACTAATACGCAGGAGGGTAGTCCGAAAAAATTCGTACGAAACTGGCTAGGTGCATAACATTCTGTATATTTGATCTTTTCTCTCAAGAAGCCTCTCTGAAAAGGAATGCTATAGGGAGTTCTCCATTTCTCCATAAAGCATATGTGCCCACCTATTTTTTTATTATTCGTGTCGTATCGCAAGAGGAAAAAAACAGGAAATATTGCATACATGCATAAATTCTAATAGGAAGCTCTACAATAGATGAAGTTATCTGGGAAAAACTTTTGAAAGAAGATTATTTCCTCACTGTCTCTCACTTTTGCCGTTTTCTCACTCGCTTCCTACTCCCTGCTTTTATTTTTTTGCTCTATCTTTTGCTCATTTTTTCTTTCCTCTTTTCCTACCTATTCTACTGCACATCCAGGAAGAGTATGGCATCGCAGCGACATCCCCAACTGAAGGCAGAGTGTTGCTGGGAGAGATTGAGGGAGAGATGCATCCAAGTGCAGTTGTAAAAATAAAAAAAAATGCAGTTTCGTGCAGTATGCCAAGGAGAATTCTACCCTCTTCTTGCTATTCGATGCGTACACACTACTGCCAAAAACAAAATTTTATGCGTGAACTTCTCTATCTCATTGTCATCTTCTCTATCCCGCAACCGTACCTACTTCCTAAATTTAGCTTGTCAACGTGAGCAAACATTGTTCAAAGTTGTTGCGTAGATGCAGCAAAGGGTTATCATATTTGGATCATCATCATCATTCCTTTTTCCCCTTTTTACTACTTTTGGTCGACATCCTTCTTCCCAATCAACTAGATGCTTTCATTTCAAAAGAGCTGCAAGAATGCTCCAAGACTTTCGTACTAGTGTAGATCAGGCTTTGCCGTATTTTCTCACCATGAATTTCTCCCAGTTCAGAAGGAAAATGTGACGCGAGTCAGCGTTTTTGTCCTCGAACAACAGAAGGAAAGAATGACCAAAAATGAGTGAAATATAGCATAATATAATTTCCCCGGACTAACACACTACCTGATCAAAGGACGGTTATGTGGAAGTCACAAAACAGAGAAACGAGAGTGGAGCTGGCATGCTTTTGACTACAAAGGAAAATTGTTGATGGATTTTCCCTCGGACAATAATTAGATTTTTGTGGTATTGCAATTGCACTTCTACTATTTCCCCACTCGGGGTAAAGTTTTTCGAGGAATGAGTCAAGTACTACTTACTTATTTACATGTGTACAAGAACTATTTATAAGTATATAAATACTCTTCCGCTGATTATATAATGCGTAATGCGAAGGCTGCGATGGGATAAAAAAGTGCAGAGACTTTGTTGATCTATTGCGTAGGCAGAAAATGGGAAAATGTGAGTAGGGTTGTGGCTTCTCCAAAGCCTGGAAATGCAAGTCGGAAAGTTACATAGTGGCACAGAGAACTCGACCAAGAATATTCTCTATACTGCAAGCGTTTCTCTTTGACAGAAGGAAAAACGCAAAAAAATATGTGTATAAGGAGATTTTTTTTCATGTTCTGCGTGCCCTACAGAGACGATGATGATACCAGGGAATAAAGATCTCCTCCGTCTTGTACTTGCCTTTCCCATTTACAACTGCATTTTCGTGTTCCAGAAGGTAAACTTACGCAAGTGCCTCGCATACATACATACATACATGCATTCATAGGACATGCACATTCGTTTCGTATATGTGATTTTCTGGATAGGGGAAAAGGAATGCACGTAGTTTATTTTTGTAAACACAACAATGTATAGGGAAAAATGTGCTGGAAAAGCAGGGATAAAAGAGTAGTACATTTGTGTTTTTGTGCGTGGACTGGTACACATACAGAGTAGCCTATCCTCTCAAGTTCAATGTTGCCTGCAAAACTATATCGTGGAAGCTAAAAACACAAGCTTATTTTTTCAGCAGATGAAGCGAAAGCAAAGCAAAAAAAGAGTGAAGAAAAANAAGCAAAGCAAAAAAAGAGTGAAGAAAAAGCCTCTCCCCTTCTTTTTTATTGGTGGATACTGCAAGCATACTGCTTGTAAACGAGGTATGGGAGAGCGAGAGAAGCATGTAATCTCACAATGGAGCTTGGAAAATGGTCTACAAACGCGATTTGAAACTTTAATTTCATGACTTTATGAGGCATGTAAAGTGAAGTCTGATTTACTTTAATATGCAAATTTAAATATAATGATGTAGGCTTCTGCAGAAAACTAGTCAAAGAATTTGCCCTTTTCTCTAAATCCATTTATCCCGAAATGTGCACATTTCATAAATGCATATTTTTCACACAAGAGCTACACATAGTCCTCATGCCTACATTCTAATGCAAATTTCGCTGCAATTTCCTTCTTCCACTCGTATCGTATTATCGCCGCTTTTGCATAGGTATATGTCGTGTTATTATCTCAACTGCTTAAGCATCTTCATGAATGTAAATATGCATGTGCAAAAAGTGTCTTTGGACTAGCAAATCCCTATTCCTATCCTCCAGGGGTATGCAGACAGGCAAAGTTGAATGTCGTAGTCTCAGTGCATGAAACTTTAGCGGACTTACCGTTTTATGTAGCATATATTTTCACTCCAACCAAAAATGATTTTTCCCCAATTACAGTTTCTGCGTTCTATTTTGCATGAATTTTGATATGGAAACGAAGCTAATTTAATTTGAATTGATGGATACGTATTTTACATGTTACGTGAGAAAGCAGCTTGCATGAAATGAGAAAAAAGCTTACGTTTTCATCAGTTTTCCTGTCAGAGCTCGGATTCAAGGTACAGTCCAAAAATTTGTCACAAAGACCAATGGCTTCCTGATGCGGTGCAAATTGTGAGTGGAAGTGTAGCCAAGCTACATAATCGCATGAGGTCAAGCTTTCCCTTGAACCATGTAATCAAATTTGGCGTTAGTTGAGCGATGTGGTTTAAAAGGTTCTGATTCAATTCTCGGAAAAGTTTCTATTTTACATTAGCCAAATCACTCGGAAATGTGATGCAGACTTTTTGATTAGTGTCAATGTGATATATTGGCTTATTCAAAGGTGATTTGCAAAATCAAGATTGCAGTATTCATGCAAAGTAGCTTCTTGATTTTTTTTAACTCGGAAATGTGATGCAGACTTTTTGATTAGCGTCAATGTGATATATTGGCTTATTCAAAGGTGATTTGCAAAATCAAGATTGCAGTATTCATGCAAAGTAGCTTCTTGATTTTTTTGCATTATTACAGGCTATTCGGAGCGACCGTCAGACTTATACGTTTTGTTCCATTCGAGTACACCATTTCTCCTTTTAATCCATGGCATTATGTGTGCAGCCTCCTCGAAGAAGTTTGATCATCTTCAACCGACCACCATGCTACTACACATTCACGCACTCGGCTCACACATACAGGCACGCATGGATTCACGCACACACATAGGGAAAAATGCAATCCTAAAAGTCCTGATTCAAGAAACTGTTTTTTAGCTAACCTTAAAATTCGGGTATGCACAATGGAAAGGAACTCGCTGCAGAAAAAAGTCTTCACAACATGCGGATCTTGCCAACTCTCTCGTAAAAATACTCACTCACTCTTTTCTCTCTCCCTCGCTCTAAGCCAACCGTTCAGATCGGAAGACGGAATGCAAGTGTTCTCCAACTCTCGTGCACAGACAACAACAGTCATCATCATCATCATCGTAGCATGAACAACTCCACCGTCAAAATCATGGCATGAGTGAGTGTGTTTCATAAAATCCAGAAATTGAGAGAGAGTGCAAAGCAAAGTAAGGTAATGCCTACATGAAAGCTCAGCCTAGACCTTTCTTTTTTCTCAGAGCCTTAAAAAACGCCCATGCCCCCAGTTTACTTTTGCATCCACACTGAAAGTTGCACACTTGAAAAAAAAAGTCCTTTAACATCCTGGCTTGCTTTTAGGAGCAAGATTGAAAAAGACGAAATATGTATATAATTATTCTAATCTTAACTTATTTTGCATTTTTCCTCATTAACAAGCCTTTCATATTTTGTAAAGCATACTCGCTCTTTCATGAGAAGATATGCCGTAGAATTTTATTCCGGTCCATAAGTCACCTCCTTTCAAATTTTTCATATTACATTTTGCTTCCTGAAGTAACTCCATTACAATTGTGTTGATCTTAGCTACATCTTCCTCGAGTGTGCACACATTTATTTGCGACGCTTCTTCCAGGCTCTGTAATGCACTCAACAATTGAAATTTATCGTGTTGTAAATCATGAATCATCTTTCATGTGAATAGACCTTCTTCGAAGCCAGTATCGATTGATATGATATTTCATGCTGTGAGCAGAAGTCGACTGAAACTTTTTTTACGAGGAAGAGAAATGCAGAAGCACATATATGGCTTTTGATCTGGATGCATTGTGTTTCTAGTGTGCGACATGCTTTGCTAATAATCCTCTTCCAAAGAAGCACTTCGTGGGAATGGAAGAGACTAATAACCCACAAATACATTTATATATGTATACATAGTTTGGAAGATAGAACTTTGCTGCAATTGAACCTTTTGTTTTTTTCCTTTTGCATAAATAAATTTCAATGAGCCGTAGAATATATGTATATATAAGTATGCATATGCACTCATGTCACTTCGATATTGCAATAAGCCATAAGGCAGAAAAATCAAGAAGGGAGAGATAGGAAGCTTAAATTTTACCCATCAAGCAGGAAAATGAAATTTGAGTCGTCGGAATACAATTTTCGCGTAGAAATTACTCGCTCACAACTTTCCTCTATTTTTTTTTTGAGAAGGCTCATGTTCCATCACAAATCCCTTCGACGGATGCATGCATTTTGTGAGACTTGGCAAGTCTCGTCCTTTTCCTTCCCACAGTGTGTGTAACGAAAATGCAATCTTTTTTGGCTTTCGATGTAGCACACATTTTTTCCCCGAGCACAGTTCATGGTACCTCAAAAAAAGCTATTGCAATGCCCTAGCAAAATGCTGTGAAGGATCCCTTTTCAATAGGCGAAAAAATGCATCAACCGCTTTAGATTGTAGAGAGGCCTTTAAGGGACACTGAAATATACTTATGTAATGCCAAAAAAGTATATTCATCATCATCATCAACAACACCATCCTTCACTAATCGTCCGGATCCTCACTTCTGCACATATATATGTAAGTATACCCTTCGCCTTCTATTCAGAGGTCATTGGGCAAAACAAGAGGTACCCTATTGCACGGCTTTGCCATTCATCATCAATGGCAAATCACGAGAAAAAAGGTATGGCGGAAAAAAGGGCAAAACAGAGAGATCTCCTGAAAAAGGTCTTTGCACTGACTACGAAAATGAGAATTGGCTTAGGAGCATGAGCTTAATACATTTTTGCTCCTTTTTCAAAATCTCCTGCTGAATAGAAAAAAAGGTAAATGAGTTTTTTTCTTATTATTGCACAGTATTGTAGTATTTTTCAATGGAACAGGACCTTGATTTTCTACAGTGCAGTCTGCAAACCATAAATATTATTTGTGAAAATAAGTAAGTGCATATATTGAAAATGCAATGCACAAATGAAAAAAAAACAACTGCATTCATTCTGTCCTTGTCTTCTATCTCTCGACTGACTGAGCAAACTGCACAGAACTGAAAAAGGTTCTTTTTTTTGTGTAAACGCTCTAAAATGCAAACAGATACGGATGTTACCACTGTGATGATTGGGACTGCACAAAAATACTGCACAGAACTGAAAAAGGTTCTTTTTTTTGTGTAAACGCTCTAAAATGCAAACAGATACGGATGTTACCACTGTGATGATTGGGACTGCATAAAAATTTTCACGAGGAGACAATTATTTGGACTTAATAAGAGAGTTTGGAATTTTCCTTTTTTATCTACTCAGCTTAGAGTATTAAATTTTTAATGAAACAAAAGAAGATTTAAGTCAACACAATGCTCCATTTTCCTTTTTATCAAGAAAATCATTGTCAGGGCAGTAGCGTCAGTATAACTGAGGCGACACACCAAATCCATGTACAAAATTTTTTGTGCATAAAATATTCAATAATATTGCTAATGTTCTTTGCTTCCATTGGCTGACTCACTCATTTTAGCCCAAGACAAAGTCCAAGCTTTTCATCGGCTTTAGCACTGAACTGGACTTTTGCCTCTTTCCACACAAAACCGCTCCGAAATGCAGTTGTCGCTTCACAATAGTTATATTTATATACTCGTCTCTATGCACATTTTGTGCCTCATGTCAAACTAGACTTTAGTCAAGTTGGTAATTACTGGAAATTTTGATGCGTGATTCAGATTTTGCTAAAATGCTCTCGTGGGTTGTGAGAAAATTGAGCTTGTCGGTCCAGTTTCGTATGTATTTCCTGCAACCTAATTTTATGCAAATAGGAGTTGAGCTTTATGCATGACCCACCCACTCGGAATAATTAATAAGATATTGCTTACCTCCCTTGACGGATCCTAATCATGGAATGGACATGGATGTATGCATAACCTAATTTCCTCCCGTGAAAATTGCTCGTTTCGCTGGCACTCGCAGGCTTTCCTTCAAGTCAATTTTGTATTCCAGTGAGAATAAATTGTAATCAAACTAATTTCCAAAATATTGCAATTTCCCCTTATGCTGATGAGTCTTTCAGTTTTCACAACTATTGCTCCAGACAACACTTGTATCACATCATGAGCTTGCTCATGAAAATATAATGGAGTAATCCTGTGCTCAACGCCTGTTAAAAAAGTCATTTTCTTCAGAGTCGAGTCAAAACATCGCTTCAAATAGTATCATGTAACGCATAAGCCGTAATGTATAAGGGGAAAAAGCATTTCCTAATTTTTTATTGTGGGCTTTTTTAGAAACCTGCATCATATCCACATTTTCTTTTCAGTTGTTTCCCTATTATGAATCCTTACCTAGGACAACCCCCACCCCAACAAGTTGCACCATTTTTCCTCATGTTATGTAATGTAGCATTAGCGTTGCATTTTACACAGAATGTGAATTTCAAGAGGGATGCTGTGGCTCGACTCACTTTGTTCTATTGTACATATGTACATATACGTATTCCTGTGTAATTCCTTCAGCCAGACAAAAAAAAATCGTTTTCTTCAGAGTGACTCTCGTACATGCATACAAAAATGGTGATAAAATTGACTGGAGCTAACATTGAAAAATGCGTATTGCTTTAAAGTCTGGAGCAGCAGGAGGAGATGGGATGTGATGTAAAATGCACTTTAGGATTTATTCCGTGTCTTGAATCATGGTTAATTTTCTTGAGACGCGCATCCTTCCTCACCACTCTCTCCGTCATTACGTACTGTGAAGTTGAATAGGGAATAATATATGGAAGTGTCGTTAGTGAGAGAGAGAAAAAATGCATTTGCGTTGAATCTTGTTCTTTCGTCTCTAAACTGAATTCAAAAGAGAAGAAAAAATATTGGTCATGATTCATGATAAGGCTTCGTGAAATAGTGCAGTAGAATGCAACTGCTAGAGAGCTCCATACTCTCGACTCAAATGAGGTGAGATGAAGCAGAGTTGTCTTTTCCCTCGACATCCTGGAGTAGTACAATAAAATGAAGCCTACTCCTCGGTTAGTTCAGCACTACACACATTTTTTTTTGCTCAGAACCAAATATCGTTTTTCCTTCTGGCTACGGAAAGCGTTTATACGAAATGTATTGCACATGCTGTGGTGAGTTCATTAAAAATAGGAATTCATGAGCAAGTGCGTCCCTATTATCTTGGGATGGATTGGGGAAGTTGGTTAAAAATGCGTCTTTCAAAAGAACGAGTTGAATGCTTTTATGTTAATTGAGGTTTTTCTCTCCTCAGACTCTACACCTACAGCGTATTATACGGATTTTTGGAAAATGGAACTGGACTTTGAATTGTTTGTAATCATGTTACGTAAGATACATTTCTTCAGAGAGATACCTAAGTTGTTTGAGAGGAGATGTTTGCACCAGTTGAGTAAATACTGAGCTTGGGATAATTGAGAGGGAGAGAGGAAAACTATTATTTTCTTGCATAAAATGGCTATATATTATTTATTATTAATGTGTAGTATATATGTACATATGTACATAGAATTGCAGCAACATGTTCTTGTAAGCATCTGAGGCATGTTTCAATAATTATCTCCCGAAAAATTGTTATTGGTTGACCTTGGCCTCCTCGAACCAATTCAATGACACACATAGGACAAAAGGCTGGGCTACCAGACCTGCATTGAAATTGAACATTGCACATTTAATATAAAATACATTGGAGATAATGTTCCATTGTAATTCGTTATTGTTTTCCAATGATTGACGCTGTCTTTACAGTTGATATCCCACTGATCACGGGCGATCAGTGCAATCCATTATGATGTTCAGCGTTTTCTGAAGAATTTGATGGCATGACTTGACTTCCCAATTTATATTCTTATTTACTATATCATAAAATAAGGGTATTAGTAAGTATAGTAAAACAGGTAAATAAATTGCTTATAAATTCAGATGGCTTGGATGCACTCATGAATACACCAAGAATTCCAAAAGAAAAAAAGTCCAATGAGGGTGCTTTCAAAGAAAAAAGTCGCCATTCCAAAAAAAGAAGAATCTGATAAAAGGAAATCCTCCCTATGCATAATGCATATATGACATAGGTGCATGCATAAAAGCAGGCTTATTTTTTCGTTTCACGAAAAAAACGCATAGATAATCATAATCATGCATCACATTGATATTAGAAGCAAGCGGTGATGGTTTAGCAATGGAAAAGTTATTTACATCGTGGCTTTGGCTACGAGAAAAAATCTTGAGCAAGAAAAAACACACCAGTTTTTACCCACTTCTTCACCACCTTCCTCTAAAAAGCATCCACGCCATTGCATTGCATTAAAAAAGTAAACGCATTTCAAGACGAGTATACAGCAACCCTTTTTTTCCTCCTTGATTTCACAACTTGGGCAAAGGGTTGTATTCTCCTGGATTGGCTGTGGTCTAACTGCCATTATCATCATCGTCATGTTTCTCTCCTTCCCAACACTCTGCAATAAAAATCGTATGCGCACATTGCATACTTTTTTAAAGCTTCAGCATTATTACTAACCCTTTTTTCTTACTTCCCTCAAGAATATTTTCTTGACTCCATTTCTTCTCTCTCCCCCCATCTCACCTCCGCTTCTCTCGAGTTACAAACACCGAGGTATATGTGTAGAGGGAAGCCCCGCAAAAACCAGTTTTTTTCGCTAGCTACACACCATAGGGAAGAAGAAAGTTGCGTTGCAGTACCCCCTTTCGTACATTTTTTCCCATTATCTCCCTTCAACCATGATCCACGTATGGTCGGGATAAGGGTGGATCCTCCTCAGTCAAGTATCATCCATCCCCTATCAAAAATAGCATAATCATTTCATATCATCTTGATATACCCTTCCCTTCATAACTCTGAGAGAGAATTTCGTGTCGTGATGATGATCATGATGATGATGACTCTTGAAAACACAAAGTCCCCCTGTCAAGGTCTCTCTCCACGTAATTCTTACATGCATACTTCTTCCTTGAAACTTTTGTAATGGAGAATAAGGATAAAAAAGATTAGGCTGCTTTCAACCAAACGGCTTTAATTATGCACGCACTTTACATTCATGATGGTAGAGATTTGACCTTGATTAAATATCTTCCATGCTTTGGATATGCACCAGATGTCTGTGATTTTCAAAATTTTAACCAATTTCTTT
>JAHZMY010000518.1:0-19288 GCA_027743915.1 Seira sanloemensis
CGAGTTCAACTTTTTCATTTTCTGTACTTTTTTTTGTTTCTATATAGGGAGAAACGTATTTTAAATATTAGACGGGTTTCGACAATGTGACGATTTTAGATCCATTGTGGAACGGTTCTGACGGTTCTCTTCAGATGACGCCTCTTTTTGGCCTTTTTAACTGTTTCTCAGCATCCACAATGGTTTATCGACAAACTTACATGCTGCCAAATTGGTCCTTCCTTTAATAAACGTGCTTGCAACTCGGTGCGTCGAATTTCTGGAGCCAGCTAAGGCTTCCAGTTGATATCGATTTTTATCGATATACATTGAAAAGTATTTCTAAATTTCTCAACGATATTTTTGACAAAATGTTGCAACTCCATGTGCTTTGTCATATTGTTAATGATACAGTTGCTTGTTAACTTAATGGTGCTATTATTATCAACGTAGATAATTGTAGGATATTTTAGAACTCTTTCATATAGCTTAGCAAGTAGATGGCTTCATTCTCCCCTTCAGTACGAAAAACCAGTTATGTTTCAGTTGAACTTTTGGATGCTGGAACTTTTGGTTTGAACTTTTGGAGCTTTTGCGATCTCCATGTGACCAGCATGCCTCCTAAAGTAAAAATATATCATAACATTGACTTTCTCTTGTATAGTCTGAATCTGTATCGCCTTTTTGCCTTACTTCTTTCTGCAGTTGTTTCTCCAGATTTGTTATTCGGCCTGCTTCGCCTCGAGGTTGGTCACCAAGAAGTTAAAATGATAGAATTGATCCATTCCTCGCTGGAAGTCGATCGGTCTCAGCGTGTGAATCAGGTCCATGCGCTTCGCCATTGTGGCCTTTTCTCGTCCTTTCATTTAAAACTTCTTTAGTGTCACAAATAGAACTTGCTTAGTGGGCTGCAAAACTCTAAATGAATAGGCATCCGCTTGCACCGGTAATTTCTAATTCCGCGTACCTTCCCACAACGGAAGAGCCATTTTACTCCGCAGCTCCACCAATTGTTGTACTTTTATGTACTCCACGTTTATGTATATAATTAATTGGTATGCACACATGTGCGTCCTTTATATGGGAACTAGTCCGTTTGGATGAGGATAGAAGCCGAAGTTCCATCTCTACGGAGTCTCCTGATTCCGGTCCTGTTCCCTTTCCCCCCTTTCTTAACCGAACTTTTCTCATTTATAAGCTAGATAATAATTTTACTAATTTCTTGCGTTCATATTGTAACATAGGCCCTTACACGATACATACTGGGTTTCATGGTTCACATATACGTTCATTATTTGCCTAAGTGCTAGTGTAAAGACCGTATGCATATGATTTACACGTATCTAATTATAATATAATTCGTAATCTAAATATACCACTAACTCAAAATGGATTCCTCACTTTGCCTTTTCTTTCTCAATTCAGCAAGTTGAAACTCGCTCCCTTTCTTACGGCTCTACTTAGGGTGTTGCTACTGCTATCCCCACACGCAAATGCACACGTTGTTTTTGTTGCTGGGTATGAGCGACAGGTAGGGCCACTCCAATGAGACTTTAATGTTGACAATCCAGGTGGGGTCCACGAACAAGTCAAAAATTTGGGTCGCGCGATCCTTCTTGGTGTAGGAGTACCCAGGGTGACACAGTGGTGGGACGTAAGTCATTTTGCTAATGGTGTAATAAAAATCTAAATAATGTTACAGGCAAACTGATGACACAAAACTCGAAATACTTACAAAAAAGATTTGGTTAGAGAGGAAATGAACAGAATTTCAAAAACGAAATTGGATTTGATTTAAGGATTGGCTTGCTTTTGCAAGACTTTGACAAAACTGGTGACTTATAAAAAGAAGAGATTAGTGGAGACAAAAAATGAGAAGACTGTGGTAAAATCAAAATTCAAAGCGAATTTTGAGCGAACATATAGACATAATATAATAATAATATAGTAAAGTTATAATACGGAAGGATGTTGTTCGTTTTATTTAGGATGTTGTTGGTAGAGGGATCAAACTCGGAATGTCTTTATTCATGTTTAAGCTCTGTCAACGAAGACTACATAAGAATGAGATGTTGGTCATACATAATTAGTCATTATTCATATTTCTGGACTTAATCACAAATCTAGATCATTCAGTATCTTTCCTGAAGGTTCTCAACTCTGATTAGTAATAATGATACGTTATACATTACTCATCGTAATATATAAGTAGTATTAAGTAATATATAAGGGAAATCATAATTTTTTGGTCTGCAAGTATATTTTGCAAATTCTGTCCTTAATTTGTCAAGTCAAGTTGTCAAATAGTTAATCTTTTGGTTGATGTTTTTGATATTTGTGCGTCTATCCGAAGACAACGAACTCTCAGGATTCACCTATACTATTTCCTTTTCAAATTGGTCTCCATTACCACGTTCAGTTTCGGTTTCTTTTGAACCGTTTTAATCGGTTCCACGAAAACTCGGAAATGGAAAACTCGCACTACGAAAACTCGCGTCTACGAAAACTCGCTATGCTAAAACTTGCGTCTACGAAAACTCGCACCACGAAAACTCGCATTGGCAAAAAATCTAAATTTTGTTAGATAATACATATTATTCTGCCAACGCGAGTTTTCGTAGTGCAAGTTTTCGTAGACGCGAGTTTTCGTAGGTGCGAGTTTTTGCATTGCGAGTTTTCGTAGTGCGAGTTTTCGCAGACGAGAGTTTTTGCATTGCGAGTTTTCGTAGTGCGAGTTTTCGGATGCGAGTTTTCGCAGACGCGAGTTTTCGTAGACGCGAGTTTTCGTAGACGCGAGTTTTCGTAGACGCGAGTTTTCGTTGACGCGAGTTTTCGTGGTGCGAGTTTTCGGATGCGAGTTTTTGCAGTGCGAGTTTTCCACTCCCGAGTTTTGGAAATGTGATTGGCTCAATATTGGTATGATCTGTGTTGTAAATGCGTAAAGATCTCCTCTGGCGTAAATACCTGCTTGCTTTCACTAGTCGCCCGCTTTTCTGCCGCGTTGGAAGTTTTATGTTGCAACCTAATGGTTCCAGTGGCGGCAAAATCGGGTTTGAAATACCTCCCTACAAAAGCTTTAGTTTTTTGCTTCGTGATTGCGTTTATAGTCCAAGTACTCCTCCCGTCCTGTCTCTTCCGATAAATCAATATGATGTAGTGACAATCGGTCATCCTCGTAATTGCAAACTTTACTTTTTTTATTTCGGTATCTTTGGCTATTGTTAAATGGTGATCCGTTTTTTGGTAGAAGGGACAGAAATGAATTAAGATAAACCGTAATATACCGTGACTAAAACTGGAACTCGTAAAATGGTTTGTTTCAGACAAATCCGGGAAAGGGGATTTTCCGGGCAAAATGGGTTGTTCTAGACGGATTCGGGGAAAACCACGGCGATGGCCACCTGGTCCCCCAGTCTTCACTTTCTTCGGCCTTAACCGGGATAGCATAAAGGTGTTGCCCCTGCGTGCCCGCGAATTTTTTCGCCAACCGGGGGGTTTTAAGCCAACTTGAGCGGCAGGCGAATCCCGGATGTCAAACATAATAAAATATTTACACCTTGTATTATAAAACAATGCATCGGATAGTACAAACTTATTGATGTACTCTGAGTTGATATATCATAAGGCGGCCCGTCAAAAATCTGGGTTTCAACCAACGCAATCTCCAGCTGAAGGGAGTCCATTTTGGCAATACTTATCAAATATGGAAATGAAATCAGATTTTTAACCCTCGATTTCTCTCCACATTATTTTCGTTTGTCTCTTATTTGGATTCAATTCATATATCAGTTTTTCACATTCGGCGTATCTTGGGAGAAAAAAGGCTGTTAGATTTACTTCCTTCTTTTTTCTCGAGTCAACTAGTCATAACAAAAGGTGTAGGACCCAACTGGGTATTAAGGATACGGAAAGTTTGGAGATCAGAATTGGGGAAGTGTGAAATTAGAGAATAGGTTTCAACAATTATACATTGTCGAAAGGTATTCTTTTTTAAGTCATACTACAATAGGTAGTGCCCAAATCTTGTGACTTCATTATTATCAGATAATGCTATATATAAGAATCAGTTTTGTTAATTTTCTTTTCTGAGCATTTTCTCTAGAAATCCTGGTCTTACGGTACCGCTTAAGTTTCCCATGTTTATAATGTACTCACAATGTTAAAAACAAGGCAGCATGAACCATGTTGACACGGAGTCAATACCTTCTAATTATATGATTGATTCCCAATGAAATTCTTAGGCGGAAACCCGAAATGAAATTTTGCTTATGTGTAACATTATTATTAAGGGTTAAACTTTACAACCGATAGCTAGTCTTTCCAATAAAAGTTATTTATTTCAAATAAACCATGCGCTCCATTCCAAACATAAATACATATAACATTATTATTTAGTATTTATATAAGTAGCTTTTAGTTATAAGTATTCCCATTATGATAAATATAATATTATGAAATAACATTGAGGTAACTTAGAAAAACAAACACGTTGGACAGAAATGTTTCTAAAAAAACTATTTAACCCTTAGCTGCAGCATGTAATTATTGTGTTTTAATTTATTGTGTGTTTATTACGGTTTACTTGGTACATGCGAGTTAATATGCTCATTATTTGTTTGTCCGGCTTGATTTTTTTTTGTTTTATACGATAGAGTATTTCACTGTTATTGTATTGGATTATGTAAGGTCCTAAATGTATTTAGGTTGTTGTCTTTGTCACTTGATAACACCCCTGCGACCGAATATAGTAATGCTGAATAATAATAAAAATTCTGGAAAAGGTTTAAAAAATATTTTTCCAAAATGTTCCATTTTTGCACAAATTTCATTATCGGCTACAAATTTATTAATTTGTCACATTATTATCACCAAAACCTAGGCAGCATCAAAACAATAAGTATCCATTCCTCCCTTTCAGTGACGTCAGTGAGGTTTTGCTGTTCCATAATCATTCATTCGGCTTCGCAAGTGCGAACTTCCATGGCATTGTCATAGTAAAAAGCTATCATTAAAGATGCACAAAGCTACATAAAAAATTTTAGTCATGTTTTCGCAAGTTATTGTTAGCTTTTATTAATAATTTGAGAGCAGTGGTGTTCACTTATTACTATCACCAGCTGCGTTTGAAAGCTCTATTCACTCTATTTGTTTTTCTTACCATGCGGCTCGAAAGTAATCCCAAAAAAGGCCTTATCATGGACAGAGGCACAGTGATCCAAGGTAATGCATTGAGTTGACATTTGATTTCACCTAATGTCTGACTATTCCAAGCGCGTAGTATGAAGCCCCAACAAATAATAATTTCAAGTTTAGTATGTTTAAATAGCTTATTTTATTAGCTATCTGATGATGTCAACGCAATATTTCTGCGGATTCGGATTGTTGAGTAACGTGCGCTGATGAGTCAGCGGTTATGTGAAAAAATGTCCCCTCCATACATTACCTTGGATCACTGTGAGAGGTAGGTACAAAAGTAGCAAACAAACAACCTTTTAATTAGTCGATGTTTCAAATGATAAAATAATTTCGCCTGGCAAGACATTATGGTTTGACTCAATTAAATTTATATTTTTGTATAAACATACATATGTATACCTCATAAAAGCGAGGTGGACTGGCTAACTATTATTTGCCATTAATAATACTTCATCTGTTTGTTTTTAAAATTGTCAGATCAATCATACTAATTAAAATGTTTTGGAATTTAGATAATGGGAGAAATGTCATAGTCAAGATACCGTTAACTCTCGATATAAGCATACCCTCTATAAGCACTGCCTCTCGATGGTGGTAAATATTTTGTCATCTTGGAGAATGCGCTCAATGTCGACAAATCTCTTTATAAGCGTACATTTCTGAAAAAGGGTTAGTTTTTTCCTCGCCTGCAATATACTTATAAAAAGAGTATACTGTTTTTAAGTTTCAAAATTATTCAGCAACAGCTCTTGTACCGACTACATTTGATGGAGTTTAAGTAATCCCAAAGGAGCGTTTTGAATAGAGCTTTCACGTTAAATTAGCACTGCCACAAATCAAAAACAAAAGCTGTAATTACGTCCAATTTTGCGCAGTTGGGCAAGCCGATAAAATTATGACGAGCCGCTGATTTGCCTTCTGACCCGCTATACCTGGAAAAGGTGTGTCCATAATGTCTTATACCGACAGTTTTAATCAAAGACCTTAGTACCAGTCTCAATCAAGACACATTCGCTATTCCCTATCGTTGTCGACGTTTAGAATGAATTATTTTTGGGCACCTCAACCGCTTTAAAGTGCATTAATGAAGTTTGTCTTTTTAGACTCGGTCGAACTTTCTGTGAATACTTCCTCCGGTACTGATTTCAAAGAAGCTTATTCTGCACCCTGCCTGACAAGTGCCCATCGTTCAAAAAATACGTGATAATATTTACCTCTCTAGGTTCATCAAAGGAGTTGAAAATTTCTGAAAATCTTCTTAATATACCAATAAGTTGTATATGAATTCAAAACTAGCTGTTTCGGTGAAGTATTCGGCATATAAAAAGCAGGTAATCGCGCTATTATTTTTGATGTTAGTCGTAGTTTCGGCAAAAAAGCTTTTAATTAAAGCTTTAAAGTATTCTTGACCTTCTGATATTCACCAACAGACGTCATAGTCGCTCGAAGCATCCTGCGAAAGTCGCCGTTTAGCGCCTTGCGACAGTCCACAACTTCCACGAAACTTTCCTTTCCAACTAGCTTATTTTACCTTTCAAGATCGTTCAGTTAGCCCCAGTATGGTTTCCAACTTGGCAATACTCGGACTGCGTATTAACCAAATTCTCACCGACAAGTTTTGGTTATTTCGTTGCCCAATATTTTGGAACGCAGTTGAGAGCCGGCACCAAGTCGAAGAGAGAGGGAGGCATGGCTGGCCAGCAAAACTTGTCATTTACGTGCTTACCCTTGGAATTGCCTTGGGTTGCTCCGTGACTATTCTGGTAGCACATATCTTTGGAAAGGTCAAATGCTCTTCGTTTATCGTGTTTACGACCTTGCTGCAAGCGGATATATCCATGTTCGTCCCAGGTTTATACACGGTCATACTAACACGAGCTGAAGATGTGGTAGCTGCTTTGAATTGTCTTCATTTGTTGGAGAAGGCGCTGGAAAGGGGACAGAAATACGGATGTGATGGGCCATGTACTCCTGTGGCTGGCCGGCGGGCAAGATATTGGCCAGGATCATTTGGTAAGTTGGAGCAGGAAAACTCGTCTAAAATAATACTTGTACATACCGAAATTTGCCTACAGAAAACTTGCTTTGAATTTTGTTCATGGGTTAAAAATTATTTTTGCAACTTTCTAAGGAGGCAAGTTCTTGTATAGGCGAGTTTTTGTGAAAATTTTAAAGACGGACATTGCCCTTCATAGGTGATATGTCGGTAGCATTATTTTGCTTTATATAGAGTTTGGAACCTTTTGATTTTTGCTGTATGCTGGGATATGGCCAGTTAAATATTTTCTTCGAGATCATTGAGTTCTAAAATTACCGTTTTTTTGTTTGTTTTTTAACTATAACAACCACATATTAAAAAGCCTTTGAATGTTTGATATCATCCAGAACTGCTTCGAACTGCTTGTTTGGGTAATAGGTCGCGGAAGTCACATTGAGTACGTTTAGGGACTTACGGCTTTGGTTGTATGTATATTGTGTCTGTATTCGTAACGCTAAAAATTAACCCATTAAAAGTAATATTGCAAGCAGGAAAAACACTCACTCTTGGTGAAAAAATTGTTTGTTCAAGATAGTAGAAATTAACTTTAAAAATGGAATTCGAGGAAAACATTGACCTTTGGATGTAAAGTTTACATTTGAAGCTATGGCGAGCAGGAGGAAACCTAGATTGCTACCAACAAAAATCATCAAAAATTAGTATTAGTTTTTTTAGAAATGTGTATTTTGTAAACAATTGTCTTGGCGACGAAATTACAGAATTTAAACAAAAAACAGACATTTTGAAAAAATGAATTCGGAAACACCAAATCATAATTCATATTAAAATTTTTTAAATCTCCACGCAAGAAATCTAGCTAAAGCAAGAAAAAACCTGAAAATGTGAATAAAAACACAGACATCTATTAGGGAAACATTACATATTTAGTGAGGGAAAATCTAAACTTGTACATAAAATAAGTAGGTTCTTATGAAAAATATAGCGCCTTAGCGGGCAACTGGAATAAACTATACAGATCAAAATAACTTTTGAGCCTTCCAGAAAAAAGAATTATAAAATTTAGTATTGCAAAAGCAGAAAAACTCCAAAAGAAATTTTTTACTAAATATGACGACAATTTTGAACATATATATTAGTTCCTCATATTGGTCCTCCTACGAAATCTCAATAGCGACGTATTCTTCCGCCCCCAACTCGTTCCCATAGTCTTCGTAACCATGACTATGAACACTTTTTGCAGATACATTGTCAAAAGTCCATGCCGCATCAGTGGCTCCGAATAAACTGGATATTCACGCCGTGGTCATGATCATTTTGGTCGCTGGTTTCTACTCACTATCAATCGGCCACTTAAATGCAAGATTGCATTGAGCTTGGGTTGCCGCTTACGTCACTATGTGAAACAGCTGCTTATTCCGT
This sequence comes from Seira sanloemensis, assembly GCA_027743915.1. Lineage (NCBI taxonomy): Eukaryota > Metazoa > Arthropoda > Collembola > Entomobryomorpha > Entomobryidae > Seira > Seira sanloemensis. Next base: position 8,594 of record JAHZMY010000518.1, read on the forward strand.
TTGTCCAAACCTGTACTATATTATACCCTTGGACCAAAATGAGGAAATGATCTTTCCTCCATCTGATTTTGACAATAGATTGCTCATTCAAACGAGCGTAAACGTCGTAGGCTTTTGTGAAAACTTCCCCATTTACCATTCCATATTGATTCTTATGATGATTGTGATTATATTTCGAATGCGAAAGCAGATACTTATGCATACTGTTATAATTTAGAAATCAAGTGATGTATGCTACCAGAAAACTTCGAGTAATACTAACCGTACCGAATGTTCGAAATGCCAATTACAGCTTCTGTCATTTGGTCATGTTTTGTATCGGAAGAAGTTAATAGTGAGTACCTACGTAATTCTGTGCCTACTTTTTAAACCGATCGATAAATTAGTTGAATGTGTCTGTTTGTATTTACATTGATATGCAATGGTTACGAATAAAAAAACAATATTGATGGAAATTATGTATTTGTCAGAAATTGGGTATTATTATTTAAATTTGGGAAAACTTGAATAAATATTTTTAAGAATTAAATAATGCTAATGAACAAATGCATTTTACATTTTCGCCTCCAGGGAAATAATTTAGATTACCTATCTAATCATTCATAATTTTTATTTTGCAAACCCTTTCGAAAACTTGACTCAAATTATCATTGACAATCGCGTGACTGCTTTCATCAAATAAAAATACATCTGAAGAACACATATCTTTCTGTATGACAAACTCCATACGCTAAACAAGATAACCTGAATTAAAAATTAAAGATACGAACATACATGATAAATAAATAACTTTGTGCTAGAAAATCCATTAAATTCTAAGCTAACTCAAAAAACTCGGACATCACATATCAAGGCCAAAACAATTGGAATATAAAACTGGTGAAACAAGACTTTACAGATACTCTCGCGTCTTTTGAGATTCAGATATAGTACAGGAAACCATCAATCGAAATCATTCTTCACATTCTCTGCAAAAGGAATTGAGCTTCCACCAGACTCCACTTCGTCCAGGATGTGGTCCAGCAATGTTGCATGCTGAGCCTTAATGTAGGTTCTCACATCTGCATGTGCCTTCGTCAGTGAGAACAGCTTCGCGAGCCCCAGCAAAAATACAACATCCTCCGGACTTCCTCTGTCGCAAAAGCTTCCAACATTCTCGTCAAAGAACTTGGTCAAGTCATGGAGCATATATTTGTCCGCCAAGTAGATCAGAAATGAGAGACATGGGAATTTTGGATGGCTGGCGTTATTCACAACGAACTTTGGGACTTCCCCTCCGTAGAGATATCGCAAGAGAGAACGGATGGCGACGGAGGGAACATCAGTCATTCTGATCACACCGGATTTGGCTTCCGTGTTGTCACCTGTCAGCATTGCCATGAAAACCGGACTCCGGCCTGGGAAATATGCAAATGAAAGCTTGTAGAAAGTTTATCTAATAAAAATTAAAGTGGCAGCTGCTACAACTTAATAATACTTACCAATCAGAGTGAATTTATGAGCTGCGACTTTGATATCGTCACTAGCCACGATGGTCACGTCGCTGCCTGTTCCGGTTTCTAGTAAAGTAACAAAGTCGGCACAAACTCGCTTCTCGAACCCCAGAGAATGGAATGTGTCAATCTCGAAGAGTTTAATTATAACAGTAGTTCTGAAATTTCCACCCGCGAAGAGTGACGGCAGTTCGTCACTGTGAGCCCCCCAGTCTAGTAACTGAATTGAATGAGTAGTACCCTTTCCAATCTCGTGAATTGCTGGCAGTTAAAAACGAGACAACAGTAAAATTCACATGAAATTAGGTGCCTGTAGAAATAAAACGAAATACAGAAATTTTGTAAATACCTTTTATTGGAGTTCCCGTGCGTGCCCAGATTTCCACCTCTATTTCACATCCCAAACGTATGGAGAAGGGCAAATGAGTCCAGACGAGGTCTTCGGCGTCAATCTCATAGACGAGATGGACCCTCGCAGCGTTCGTTAAAGTTATCCTCCACTTCGTGGTGGGATATCCCATCTTTGACTCCAATTCGAAGCTTTGTTGAGATTTTTCCTCCTCATCCGAGGGGCCGTCCAGTTCCCATCTATAAAAAAACTGTTGTTCGGCGAGAAGACGCTTCTTCGGATTGAAAAAGAAAAAAACATTTTGATGCCTATTAGTATTACTATGATTATTATTACGGGTAGAAACGATTCAATTGGGATCCTTTTGTTCAAAGATAGAAAATTTTGCGACAGCGGTATTTCCCTTGTCGTCGTTGTGGAGTTTAGCAAAACATTATCGTCAATTTCTGAGTAAAAGTTGGACTTTTTTGTAGTGATTTTTGTGTCTAATTGTGACTTTGAACTGATTTTCTGAATGATTCATTTTAACTTTTTTTATTATTTGAAATTCCTTTTAAAATCTGTCTCAAAGTAAATTTATAACGGTATTCAAATTCAAAATGCCGTTGATGTATTACTGCGTGGACATCCTTTGACTAAAAATAATTAACAATAATTTATATCTTTTGTGAATAACTTACACCAGCCTCTGCGAAATCGTTTATATCCATTTTATCCAAGCTCTTCGGTCACTCCTCACGAGTCTTATTGTTATTATTACTGAATGAAAAGAAATGTTATTTTACTATATTTATTTAAACCCTATTAAAAGCTAGTTCTTCCGGAAGAGCACTGCTAGCAATGATTTTTAAATTAAAACACGAAGGCTACAATTAATCAACAACTATAAATATTAATTTACACAAGACTATTTCATCCCGCTGATCCTTTTATTGACAATTCGTTTCAATACTATCCTCCGCAACTTTAAACGGCGTAATCTTGTCACTGATCCAGCTGTTTTTTACTTAATCGCTTACACTCTCTCTCTTTCTCTCTCACACCTCGGAATTTAATTCAACAACAATCAACAATACTGTTTAAAACTAGATTTCCCTCACATTTTTCTCACGTTTTCCTATTAAGCATTAAAGCTTAAGAAATAATTAAAATAGCAAGTTTCGAAATGTGCTGCCCATCCGGCAAGCAAAGAAACCAAATGCAGTGTGGGGAGAGAGTGTGCTCCTGCGATGTGAGATGGCAATGGGGGCGCAAGGAAGAAAGGGTCTTTCTTTACACTCCATGACTCAATCAGGACTTTGACAATCGATTAAAAGCTTTTTTTGTGATTAGGATGATGAAATATAGGTATGCAGCAAATCGAACACAGTTTAGATTTTTTGCAATGGCCTTTAGCAATAACTGTAATATTCTACCGGTGAAGATTATCACAATAAGCTCGAAGGTCAATAATCATGATAACAACGTTGTCGCGGATTAATTGCATATCGTCGGTAAGCGATGCAAAGGGGCCAATTCTTTTTTGGCAAACAAGAAAATGCACTAACTCAATTTTTGGGCTTTGTCAGAAAATGCAAAAAAGCAAAGAGATACATTTTGAAAGGCCATTTGAAATATTTTTGCTGGCATTTGTGTTGAATGAAAAATTGTTTTGCAGCTACAGCTTATTTAGAAAAACATGGAGTTTCATATTTTTTCAAATTTATACATCTTGCATTACTCGTGGCATGCATTTTTGTGTAGGCACCCTTTCTGGTAGCATGTTATAGAATGCATAAACTTTGTATGTCAATCGATTGGAGATTTAATATCTATTCTTTTTCGATATCCAACTTCATATTGCCCTAAAATGGAGTTAGTGCCTTTTGTTTACAAAAAAGGAATTAGTACCATTGCATCGCTTACGGACGATATTTTGTTTACTAGTTGAAAGTGACGAAAAGATGATTTAGCTTCCTTCACTGTTGGCAGAATGGTTTAGTTGAGACACGTGAGGCTGTAATAGTTGTCATTAATGTGAAGTTGTTTTAAGCAAAACTTTGTATGCCATTCGTCGTTCCTTCAAAATTACTCTGAATATTATTTTTAGAAATTAGTTGTACCTTTCATTTATGCACTAGTTTGGTAAAAAATATAAATCATGGAAGAAAAGTGCAAGTCAATGAGTCATCAAAAACTTAAAAGCAAGTGGCCAAACACAGTTGTTCTTGACACATGAATTATTTCATGAGTCATGACCATGGTTCAAGTCCTAGCTCAAAGAATTTTCATCCAATTGATCAACCTGATGTAGTGGTGCCCGTTCTCTTCGTCCCTCACCAAACTCATAAATTTCTACTCACGCCGATTTACCCCCTCACGCATGTGTTCTCTCAAAACGCCCAAAACATTTCCACGCACTCATCTCCACTCACGCAAATAGCCAGTCCACTCACAACATGCTCATGCGCTTGTATGGACCGGAATTTTAGAAAACCGTTAAATTGTTTCCGAGATGGAAACGAGAATGTGCGTCAATGGCCGATGGTCTCCTTAACCGATGTTACCCGCCAGGAACAAACTGACTGTCATGAGCATGCATGAGAGATCGTACACAAGCTTTTCCTTCTCGAACAAAATCGTTAACGACATCCGACTCAATGACCTTTCTTCTCAGGTCCGTAGTCATTCGCAATGCGTACAAAAACATAAATGTGTACAACGTCATCGCGCCACGCGATACTTACAAGACTCTGGATGATCTCGTGTGGAATGGATTCTAAGTGTAGGGGAGATCCGGTCCTCTCCTCTTCTCAATCGATGCTTCCTTCGACACGAACTTGACAAAGAGAGCACATGTAATTGTCAGCCCTGACTTCAGAATATTACGGAATTCACCAAAATGGGAACTTGCCTCTTTGCGGATGATGTCCATTTCACTAGTTCATGTCTGCAATTACATGTCTGTAAATAGTTGACTTTTTTCAACTGTTAGTAAACCTACGTTGGAATAAAATATATGATGAAACATGTTATATCATGGTTTTGGCATTACGGGGAGTGGGGAAAATATTGAACTCCATTCGGGGGAAATTTTGGAGACTCGTAAGATTATCGATCAGTGCCCGAGAGATTGCACTTCTACGCACACAGCATTCGCACATTCTGCACGGAGAAAGCAGGGTAACCAACTCTTCATGAAGGACTTTCTCTGATATCTGCACGAGATCCTTCCCAAGCCGCAGTCAGAGAAGGCTGTTTTCTTGGTGGAACTGCCGTGCTCTCTCCAGTGACTGATGCCGGAAATTGTGAGATTCAAGGTCAGTTCGATTAGAGAGAATTGTGCAAGGTACATAAGCTATGCATAATTTACTCCAATACTATCTACAATCTGGAAAATTCGGGGCGAATTAATAAACCTGTAGATGGCCTCTTCTAGTAAGCTCAATCTGACGTGCGTGTGCAGTGTGAACGGCGTAAGCATTTGGTTGCCGAAATGAGCGATAATAACATAATGTAATGTAATGTATGTATTTATTGTCATCAAAACATTTATCACAATACATTCCCAAACGCTTTGGAGTATCTTCATTGTTTTATACGGCATAAAAATAGTCATTTTTATATCTGAAGATAAGCTATTGAAGCGTGCAAAACTAGATAATCCTAAAAAAATGTACACGACACTTCATGATGTCCACTAGAGATGAAACCCACACTTGACACTTGATGAGACTAATCTGCGATGTCGTAAATCATAAACGTCAATTGCAACAAGATAAAGAGGAATACAATATCATACTGCATTGAAGCTTATCCAAGTAGCTTATCAATTTTAATGGCTTTTTTCGCCTGTGCGTTTCGCATCACTGAAACTTTTTCCATAAAAGCTGTTGATTAAAATGAATGTACGCAATTTGCCTTTTTATTCTCTACGTACGTCAACAATATTGAACACTAGCAACTTTAGCGGATAATTCTCCGATTAACGCAAAATCTTCAAAACTCGGTTGAAATTTCTCGATATTCCGTGCAAAGATAAGAATGAAGACGCAAGAAATGTGAGGGTATAAATTAGCCTGCTGCAGTTGACAATGCCATCAGTCTCGGATTCAGCCACCTCCGTTCAAACCAAATTAAATATCAAATATCATTACAAGTCAATTTAGGGCTTTAAAATGAGAGTCGCCATCACATTCGCAATTTTGTCGACGTGCCTTGCAGCGACTAATGCTGCTCCAGGTAAAACATAGTTTTACTAAATTCGTACTCTAATTTACAAAATCAGCATGTGACAGAAGTAGAATATTTATGTTTTAAAAATTAATTTCTAATAATCTTTGGTGTTGCCAATTGCAGCAAGTCCGAATGCCGTCGACTGGGAAGCGATGCTGCAAAAGTCGTCTGAAACCATGTCCTTCATCAGCTCGTCATACAGCACCCTAATCTCCATGGCTTACAACGACGTGATGCCCGACAACCGTCCCCTCGGCGACCGGATTTCCTTCCTGCTTCGTGGCGATATTTCTAGTGCCGGGTACAGACTTGGGCTCCTCAACGACGCCATCCGCAGCGGAAGCCTGAGAGTCGGCCAGGCTGAACTCATGCTCGCACAGCTCGAGAAGGTGGTGTACGACACGCCCCGAAACATGCCTTCAGAGCTCAGCCAACTCTCACCCGAAGTGGAGATCCAAATCCGGAAGAACCTCAGGGCTGCATTGGTGCAAGTGCAAAAGCACGGGAAGGCCATCATCCGCCTCTTCAGCGCAGTTCGAGTCTCTCAACAACAGCCCGATTGGGAGGCGCTGCTCGAAAATGCAAATGACTTGAGGGAACTCGTGCCGATCAAGTACAGTCCACTGATCACCGTCGTGTATCTGGATATGCCCCCGGAGAATCGGCCCATTGCAGATAGGATCGTTCTGTTACTTCGTAGTGACATCAGCAGGGCGGTGCTCGCCGCCGATCGCCTTATCGGGGCCATCAGAGACCAAAGTCTGAGCCTGGCACAGGCCACGCGAATGGCCGGTGATGTCGTCAGGGTCGTGTATGACAATCCGAGGAGTATGGTTAATGAGCTGGCACAACTCAGCCCAAAAGCTGAGGACGAGGTGAGGAAAGCCCTCAACTTGGCGTGGGTCGAGTCGGATGCACTCAGAAATGAAATCGTTGACCAACTTCGCTAAAATCATTTGCTCTTCAAAATCTGTCAAGAGCTCCTGTCTGTGATATTAGAACTTGTATTGTCTTTAACCTTTTCGTTTTGGTTACATTTAGTTTCATAATACAAACTTATATGCAAAATAAATTTATGTGAGATATTTTGTGTGAATAAATTGTGTTTAAATTTAAAGACTGACATAGTGGACTCATTTTAAGCCGAAAACATGAACAGGTGGAAGAATCGCAATTATTACTTTTTGTTGTAGGGGGGTCTTTGAAATTTAAAATCACTATAGTCATACAATGTAGTCCTATTGGGGAATATTGGTAGATCCAAAAACACTCTTGAAATTCAATATGAAAAGCGAAGCCAAAGTCAATGGTATGAAGGTCTACATCTTTAAATGCTACTAGAGTACTTACATTTTTTCATCTGGCAAAAAGTAAGGTCAGATTTGGAATAGCTGTTGCGTGTTAGTGAACGCTGTAATAAAAAGGTATGCCCGAGCTTTAGGATTCTCTGGTGAACTTTTTCCATGTTATTCAAAAATGCCAATCCAATAAATCATAGGTTATGTCAACGTCAAAATTCCAGAAAATAACGAAACAGTTTTTTTCCCTTTATTCGATGTTATTGTAAAGGAAATATTTATATTAAAGCTACATATTATAAACTACAAAGCATTTTGGGATGCATTGGTGTCAGCAAGAAAATTTGACTCAATGCTTTCAATACCTGCCACCTAAAGTTCAGATACAAAGGGTATTTACTCGTAGTCTAACCGAAAACTTATACTCAAATGTAAACAAACTCGAACAGCACATATAAAGTAAAAAACAATTGGAATATAAAACCTGTAAAACAATACAGATACTCTCGCGTCTTTTGAGATTCAGATACAGGAAACCATCAATCTAAATTATTCTTTACATTCTCTTCAAAAGGAATTGAGCTTTCACTACACTCCACTTCGTCCAGGATGTGGTCCAGCAATGTTGCATGCTGAGCCTTAATGAAGATTCTCACATCTGAATGCGCCTTCGTCAGCGAGTACAGCTTCGTGAGCCTCAGCAGAAAGACAACATCCTCCGGACTTCCTCTGTCGCAAAAGCTTCCAACATTCTCATCAAAGAAGTTGGTCAAATTCCGGAGCATGTATTTATCCGCCAAGTAGACCAGAAATGAGAGACAGGGGAACTTTGGATGGCTGGCATCGTTCACAACGAACTTTGGCACTTCTCCTCCGTAGAGGTAGCGCAAGAGGGACCGAATGGCGACAGAAGGAACATCATCCATCTTAATCACACCGGATTTGGCTTCTGAGTTGTCTCCAGTAAGCATCGCCAGGAAAACCGAGCTCCGAGCTGTAGGAAATATGAATTTAGGCAACATCAGAAAAATCAAGTAGGTCATGGAAATAAAATTGAAATGATTTTTCTCGGCACACCGTACCAATCAAAACGAATTTGTGAGCTTTGATTTCTGCCCCGTCCTTCGAAACGATGGTGATATCGGTGCCTTTTCCAGTTTCCAGTAAAGACACAAATTCGAGGCAAACCTGCTATCTCGAACGTCTGATTTTGAAAGACATCAATTTCGTACAGCTTGACGATAATTTCTACAGCAAGGTTTCCATCAAAGAAGAATGTCGGTAGTTCCGCATTAGTATGAGCAGCCCAGTCGATCAAAAGCAGCGAGTGAGAGCTTTGCTTTCGAATCTCGTGAAATGCTGGAAGAAGTGAACAAAACTAGTGAACAGAAACACAGAGTTGGTAAATAAATCTTGCTTTGAAAACGATAAAATTTGATCATTTTTACGAGAGACTATTGCATCGTAATTGGAACCGTCGCGATCCAAAATAATGACCTCAACGGTGCACCCCAGTCTATGGGAAAAGGGTAGGTGTTTCCAAATGGAGTTATCTGAGACGATTTCGTAGAACAGATTCAGCTGTATATTGTTCGTCAGACGCACCTTCCACTTGGTTGTGGGGAATTCGACCTGCGACAAGAGCTCCAGGCACTGCGGAATCATCTCTATGTCGCCTTCAAGCACGGGACCGTAAACCGGCCACTTGCAAGGAAACTTTTGCTCAGCGACGAGACCGAGTAGAAACGATTCTTTAGGAAACCTTTCCTAAGAAAAAGATGGGCGCTACAAAAATTTGCGGTAGCAGTATTTATTTGTCTTGTATTCGTCGTTGAGTTTAGCAAATCAATTATCTTAAATTCGTAAGTAAAAGTTGAGACAGTTTTGTGTCTAACGGATTTTTTATAATGGAATTGCCTAAAACTGACAATAAATATTAAAAGCTCGATTTGAAAATTTATTTCCAAATCCATAATTATTCTTAAAGACTATAATTTTAATGCGGCTGTATTACCACGTTCCCATCCTTGACTAAAAAGTAATTATCAAGAATTTTTATATTTTTGGGTGAATAACTTACTGCTGTATCTGCGGTAAAAAGATTCATCTCGAATCAACGCTCTCCGGCCTCAAGAGCCGCTGTTGCTATTCTCTATTTGTGTAAATATGAAATTAAGACTCGTAAATATGTGATAGAAGTTACACGATTTCCACTCTTCTGCCCTGCCTAAACTTTCATGCGAGAAATATAACGGTTTCCTACACTTTGTAATCAGTTTTGAAGTCCAGCGTTAACCTTTTATCAGTGAAATTATGTTTTCCTTAAAAACCATTAAAAAATCGTTCTTTCAGAAGACCAGCACAGACTGTATGTTCAAGGCCAAAAAGTCTCACTGGAGGAGTTAGCAAGATTTAGCAAGGACTAAGCATATTAATTTTTGCACTCGATTTTCGTCATCCTGCTGATCTTTTGTTGACATCTCGTCAATGCAATGTCTAAGACTGTGACAAAGGGATTCCCGCTGAAGAGAAACTTTTCTTTGATGCAGCACTCAGAATGACGCATGACACACAGGAGACTGTGGAATGAAAGGATAAGACAAGAAGCACAACAAAAAACTTCAGAGACAAGAAGTTGGCCAGGAAATACCTACTTGTTGTTCGATATCCTCGACTGCTTTTGTCTAAAGTTCGGTTTGGAACATTCTGAGAAAATTGGGCGCTTGCTTTCTTTTTTGTCCAGATCTCGTCAGTAATGACTCATTACTGACGAGATCGCAACGATTAAGGTTAAACGTTCCCTCAATATGAAAGTTTTTGCTTAACCTTGAGTTTCGAATGTATCCAAAGAAATAATGCCTTCCAATCCGTAGTGTGGCTTAAGTTTTTCTTACTCGACTTTTTTTCCTTTATTTAATTAGAGTCTTGGATTTGGATGTTTGATGAAGGATGACAAGAAAGTCCTAGAGGAAAAATTCCAACCGAGACGGCTGAGAATAAACTTTTCCTTGCCGCAGCACTCAGAGTGACGCATGACACACAGGAGACTGTGGAAGGATAAGACAAGAAGCACAAAAAACTGCAGAGACAAGAAGTTGGCCAGGAAATACCTACTTGTTGTTCGATATCCTCGACTGCTTTTGTCTAAAGTTCGGTTTGGGACATTCTGAGAGAATTGGACGCTGGCTTTCTTCTTTTTCCAGATCTTGTCAGTAATGAGTCATTACTGACGAGACCGCAAAGATTAAGGTTAAACGTTTTCTTGAAATGAAAGATTTTGTTTAACCTTGAGTTTCGAATCCATCCAAAGAAATAATGACTTCCAGTCGGTAGTGCGGCT
>JAHZMY010000519.1:0-26855 GCA_027743915.1 Seira sanloemensis
CCAAGTAGCGTTCCTTTGCCTTTTTGCCACGATTTTTTCTGAACTTTGTAGGAGGAAGTCCTCGACTTTTTAAATCGTCGTTGATAGCCTTCCGAGAAATGGTTTGAAACTTCTTTTTGAAAAAATTTTGCAATTTATTGCTCATCGGCACTTGATTCAAAAAATCTTCAAAGGTAAACTTATTTCCTTCTTCGTCGATCGCTTCAATGTAGGGAAGGGATTTGACGTAAACTTTAGATCCTTCCAATTTCGATGACCTCCCTGCACTCGAGTCTGACTTGGATATGTCTTTTGGGTTCGAAGTAGCAGCGGATTTATCTTCTTGAGCCTCGTCTTCAGATTCAGAAGATTCTGATGATGTGGTAGACCACGTTGAGGCTGCTTTTCTTTTGCCTTGTTTGTCAGCAAATTCTGATAAGGAGGCAACCAAGGGACGTTCACTTTGGGTAAATGTTGACGATGGGGCAAGTGGAGACGGTGTATTAGCATCAGGTGTGCGAACTCGATCCTGTGAAATTAATTGTTAAAATTTATTACTAATTCAATACTGTTTTTATTTAGTATATTTTATTTATTCATGAACTATAGGTATATAGGTATATAGGATTAAAGATGATCATGAGTGAGCGTCAGGAAATTTTGAAAAAACAAATTTTGTAAGGTTGTAAGTTTTTGATAATTACATGAGCTTTGAATTCTAAAATATGAGTGAAATAACTACCTAAACTGTAATGAAAGCCTTTATGTATTCACTTCTTCCTCGCCTGCTCCGCCTTCTTTTTTCGCCATTCTATAACACGTTCACGTGACCTTTTACCCCTATTTTTACTGAAACTTAAAGGGGGAAGTCCCTGCATTACTAAATGATCATTTATACACGTCCGATTCAATGCTCTCCGCTTTTTGTTGAAATAATTCTGTAGTTTTCTGCTCATTGTCACATGCTTCTCGTAATCCGAAAGAGTGAACTTGTTTCCATCTTCATCGTAAGCTACAATTTGGTTCGGATTTTTTTGGCATTCATCAGGCTTTTTCTCTTCTGATGCCTTTCCGCTACTAGAGCCTGGCTCAGGAGGTTCATTAGATTTCAAAGTGGAAGCAGGCTGGTCTTCTTCAGAATCAGAGGATTCCGATGAGGTTGACCACGTTGAGGTCGAGGCTACTTTTATTTCGTCTTTTGCGACAGTGGATTCTGTTGTGGGGGCAGTCAATGGACGTTCAATCTGCATAGCTGTTGAAGATGAGGCAGGGGGGCACTCTACTCCTTGCATTGGCTTCTGTTCCCAATCAAAATATTTTCGACAATAGTTTAAAAGAAAAAAAGCTTTCACAGAGAAAAGTTGCTTACCCATTTCGACGGTCCTGGCGCGACATTGGAACAAGATGAGGATTGAGTCTGACTGGTCTTGATTGATTCACTTCCTTTTGTACTTGCAGCAGCAGGCTTTTCTTCTTTCCTTGTCGCAGCTTGACTTTGGCTAGGAGCTGATGACGCCTTGCCTTTAGCCACATCCGAAGTTGACTTCCACACAGTTGCGACCATCTTCTCGAAAAATGAGTAGCCCTCAGTGAGAAGTTGAACCATTACGTAGAGTTGGTCCTGGATATAGGCGTTCATCAAGTTATCACGTTCCAGCATGGACCTGAGTTCGGGTACAGTACCAGGCTTGAGGGATGCAAGCTTTGACATGGTTTTCCGGGGGATGATGTCATTCACGTTATCAACATTCCACAGCTCAGCCACCTTTTTTCGCCAGATTTCAAGCATTGCGAAGTACACTTAGGTCTTCCGGTTTGAGGAAAAAGCTTGTTTCGTCTCCGATATTGGAAGTAGGCGGGGCTGGTGCTGGAGATGGCTTGATGGATGTTATGTAATTTATAATTATTGGTCTCGGCTGTGTAGGAATGGGTTGACTAGGTATTGGTAGAATTTGAGGTGCTTGTACCGTTCCCTGTCAATAAGTATGAATTTTGGTTTTATTTAAAGTACATACATATACATATTTTGGCGATACACATTAAACCGATTTGAAAAATATAAGAGCCATATTATTCAAAATTATTTCATCCCATGGGCGTTTGTTATGCAAATTGCAAATAATATGAAACTATGCCAAGAATTTATGAAAAGTTGCTTTTGTTTTACCATTGCACATACCTCAAAAATCATTTGATGTTATTACAAGTTTTGATTATATGTATGTATGTACTTTAAATTGGAAGTAGGCGGGGCTGGTGCTGGAGATGGCTTGATGGATGTTATGTAATTTATAATTATTGGTCTCGGCTGGGTAGGAATGGGCTGACTAGGTATTGGTAGAATTTGAGGTGCTTGTACCGTTTCCTGTTAATAAGTATGAATTTTGGTTTTAGAGTACATACATATACATATTTTGGCGATACACATTAAGCCGATTTGGAAAATATAAGAGCCATATTATTCAAAATTATTTCATCCCATGGGCGTTTGTTATGCAAATTGCAAGTAATATGAAACTATGCCAAGAATTTATGAAAAGTTGCTTTTGTTTTACCATTGCACATACCTCAAAAATCATTTGATGTTATTACAAGTTTTGATTATATATGTATGTACTTTATTTTTGTTTTATTGGCATTTTTTCTCTCTTTACATTTTCCTTCAATATATAATACATAAAAATGAAACACAACAGGTAATGACTTATTTCTTGTTCAACATATGTATGTGTGCCATCGGCAATGATTTAGACTCAAGGTAAGATTAATCTTAAAATAATTTAATTAATGATTAGCACAAAATTAGCATGCTCCACTCACAATTAATACGTACTTTACTGACAGCTAAGTTTAAAAATGACATTTCTCTCATGAATGAACTTTTAAGTCTTTTTCTCTGGCCCACAATGACAATTTATTGCGTCGCACTTTCCAACATTTCACATTTAACTTAACTCGACTTGCGCTTAGCCAACTCGGACCAATATTCGTTATGATTTTTCTCTTTCGGGATATCTTCCACGGGCTCAGCCTCGGTCGTTGTAGGACTAACATTTTCCGACTCGGAATCTTCAAGTTTAATTTCCTCAACAAGATTTTTCACTTCAACTTTCTCCGCGTCTTCCATTTTTGTCCCTTCGAGCGCTTCCTCTGCATTCTCAGTAGCCTCGATTTCCGATAGTTTTGGACAGGCCGGGTTCTTTTCTTCCGCAAGAGCTTCGTTTCCTATCACATCACCGCTACTTTTACCGGCATTCCCCTTTCGAAACTTTAGCCTGTACCTCATCTTGCTTTTAAGGTTTTTCCGAATGCGCTTGGCTTTGTAGCAGATGGCAGCGTCTTTCCCATTCATTTCAATTGACCTTTTCTCGACCAGCTTTCGGTTTCTTGGACGGTTGCAGAAGGACAAGCCGTGACCCTCTTCTCCACAATGACCACATAAGGACATCACAACGCTCGTAACACTTCCATCCTCCGTTCAACATCTGAAGTGTAAGCCGCAATCGGGTGCCTTTGAAATGCTGCATGACACCGTGTGTCTCCAACACGGTTACAAACTCCGCCTCTCCAACCGGCTTGTCCAGGTGGACCAACGCTGCAATCGCCTTGATTGGGAGAAATTCTTCCAACTTGGAAGAAATGAGCTTGCCACAGTTTTGTCTCAATTGGTATAAGATGGCGAAACTCTCTTTGTCTTCAGACCTCAGTTCAAGTTCTGACTTTGAAAGCTCGTCCTGCATTTCTCGAGTGAAACAGACTTTCACCTCGCTCTGATCTGACTTGACCTTTTTCTTACAAGGAGAATCACACAACTGTGCATCTTCATCGGAGGAAATGGGCGACAGATTGTTTGATTCTTCATTGTCAGAGTCAGAAGAAATGGGTGAAAGATTAGTCAAATCATCATCATCGTCGTCGGATATCGTTTCGTAGTCCAATTCCATAACCTAAAACGAGTGGTAGAATATTTCCTATTACGTCTTATTGTGTACTGTGCATAAAATTACTGAGTATATTTGCTCAATATCTTGTAAGGCGAACTTGTATGACTGTAAATATTTATTGATTTGATACTGGACTGTGCCTAGTTTAAATTTGATGCAACCTCAATTAGACCAAACCTTCGAATAACCTTGATTGGGCTTTGTAAAACTTTAATTTTTACATAAAACGATAACATAATTTGATTTGATAATTTAAAGAACATGATATTTGGAATTAACGTATAATAAATTTCGATTGTGATTTTGAATGACAAATTAATCACGGCTTCTTTCCCCCAAAATACTTATTCAACCTCACTGAAATGGCAGCAACTTTTGCCATCTTCTCCTTCATCAACCTATCCTTCTCATCTTCCGCTTGAGCTCGAGCCAAACCTAACTTTTTCGTGTTCAACGCAACCCTTTCCGCCTCCATCCTCGCCTGCCGAATCATTTCCGCTTTCATCTTGGCCAATTTTTCCGCTTCCTCCAAAGCCTTTACCTCAAAGTTTGCCAACCTCTCCGCCTCGAGTCTAGCCAAGGTGGCCACATCAACGTCCTTCATGTTCTTCTTCTTCACTTTGACGAGGGTCGCGACACCATCTTTCTCCGCCCTTGCAGCTTGTCTCCCCAATTTTCGGTTCATGTTCTTCCTCTTCGATTTGGCCCTCCTTTCCCTGATATATTCATCGAGGTCCTTTGCTTTTCTCGCCTCCGTCACGGCCTTCGAATTTTTAGGTCGGGTGCAAATGACGGATGAATGGCCAGTGATTCCACATCGGTAGCATAAGGACGTCATGTGTTGATAAGTAGGAAAACCTTCATTCTTAATTCTGATGAAAGAAAGTTGCTGACCCACCGTGAAATTCTGCAGGACGCCGTCCCTCTCGAAAATGGCCTGAAGCTCGACTTCAGACATTGGCCTAACAAGAAGCAGATTCAGTTTAAATTGCATACTAGTACTGATGAGATTTTGATCGTTTTGTATTTACTTATCCAGATAAGCCAGCGTCGCTATAGTCCGCATAGGCAGGATGCTCTCCAGGCTTGAAGAGTTGCGCATCGCCCCAATTTTCTTTCGCCATTCGTACAACAAGGCGTAACATTCTTTGTCTTCAGGTTTTAAAGTTATTCCTTTGTTTGCTAGCTCCTCGTGCATAGCCGGGGTAAAGAAAGGCTTGGCGAACTCATCGAGCTCGAAATCAGAGTCTGAATCAATGTCAGACGCAGAGGAGACCTTATCACAATCCTACAATGGAATGAATATTTTGAGTGAAAGTTGAGTGAAACTGAAATTCGAAAGTCTGGACCATGTGTTTCGTACAAAACCAGGTAAAAAGGAAACCCTTCAATAAACTACCAACAACATACCTATATGAAATATGAACCTACTCTTTCTCAAAATCGAATGAATTTATGCTTCACAAAATCAGCAGCAGCAAACATTTTGCGTGGTATATTTTAAGAGTAATTTACTACTTTTTTTTATTAAAAATGTGTGTGGTTGAAAATTGAATCTCAAACTTGATCATAAAGTTCAAGTAAGATAAGTCAAATTTCCTTCATTAATAAATTCCATTGTCAAGAATTCCCCCTTCTTCTCAGGCCCTTTGACATTGTGCTCCACCAACTCCTTCTTAATCTCCTGGACTTTCTCCTGAGCCAACTGAAGCTTGACCCTTTTTCCATTCACAATCCTCTTAGCCTCGCCCATTTCAAAGTGCAACTGTCTCAATTTTATACGATCTTCTGGGTCAATCGGAATTGCCCTCAACGAAAGGCCAACGGTATTTTTCGCCTGTTCATCCGCTTCTGGTGTACGTTTCTTCCGGCGAGTCGGCTTCTTCGGTTCTTGCCCTTTCTCCATTCTTTTTTGGTCCATTGCTAAAGCTTCTTCTGGAGAAAGTCTCTTCCCTTTCTTTTTAATTGGCTTATTTAAACAAACTAAATGTGAGTGGCCAGACTCTCCGCAGTTCTTGCAAACATCTTCCTGTACTTCTAAGAAGCAGCCTTTAAAGTTCAAAATACGGTTGAAATATTGGAGATGAAGTCTCTGAAAGTGAGGGCGAATGCCTTCTTCCTCAATTATTCGAGCTATTGTCGGTAGTCGTACTGGTCTTGGACAATTTAGCAAATTGATAATCGATTTTGCGGGGAAAAGCTCAGACGGGGCTGAAGAATTTAGAAGTGCAGCCCTCTTCGTACGCCAGCCATGGAAGATGGCAAAAAGTGTTTCAAATTCTGGATTTAACTCGAGTCCCGAAGTTTTCACTTCCTCCCGCATTTCTTCAGTGAATGATGGTGGGGGTAGCAATGGCCGACCTGATGAATTGAAAGGCGATGAAGTCGATGTTTCTGCCGAACCCGGAGGAAGGTCGCTGGAAGTCACTCGAGCAGTTTGCGTAGAACTTGGCTCAGGAGTGGAAATCGGGAAAGAGGCGGATTTTGTTTCCTACACAAATATGAGGAACCCGACTTAAATTGGAAGCTGTGATTGTTGATGAATGAACATGGCGTAATATATTAGGAATCCCCTGGATTTTCCACGAAAGGATGAAGAGAGGTTTTGAAAAGTGGACAGTTTGATTCTGTGTCTAATCTATTGAATTGACCCTTCTAAATGATTTATATATGAAATTAAGGCAATCTATCCTAACCCGCTGCAAATGAAATATTTTTATAAGTAGGTGGGTTCATATGATATGCATATGTATAATTTAGAATGCAGAGTGATTATAAAAAAACTTTATGTATTCTAATTAAAATCGTCCATAGGTTCACTCTTGACAGTGATGGCATTCTCGTCAAAAGCTTGTTGGTCCGCACTATTTTCTAATACACTGTTTTCTCCTCCTTCCTTCATCGAAGTATTTTGGAATGAACCATTGTGACCCACTTCCAATTCGTCAGTCTCATCGGTAGGCTCTGTCTTAATGAAAGTAGGTTCAGGTAATGCCATTTTCTCCGCTCCATTATCATCGTCCACGTTACTGTCGTCCGGCTCAGTTTTGATGACGATGTTCTCAATCTCATTTAAGTTGTCGGAAGGATTGGTCACGGCCAACGTCTGCTCTTCTACACCGGGTAAGATGGTATCAGATTTACTTTTGGCGATACTTCCATTATCAAGAGCTTCGGCTTCATCATGTTCAGTCTCGTCAGTAACTTCCAGTTTAAGCTTTTTCGCAGAACATTCACCAGAATCAGGGTCCTCGCCATTCGCAGTCGTCGTTTTCTCTTTCTCCCCATTTTGAATACTGTCTTTTTCGGTGGCCAAGTTAAGGCTCAACATTTTTTTCTTTCTTCGCTGGTCCATATCTTTGGAAAATATTTTCAAGGCGTTTTTCGCCTCAGCCAGCTTCGCCTCGGCTTCTTCCAACGACGACTTCGCATCTTCCTCTTCTTTCTCAGCCTCTTGCAGCTTTTTGATCAGCCGCAACTTCTCACGCCAGAATTTCGGATCGGCGCGTTCCATCTTTTTTCTCACTTTGTCAGCGTACACTTCCGGATGGTACACTTTGTTGTACATGTCCACAGCCAAAGTATTTTGTGGCCGAGTGCAGACGTCTGACCGGTGTCCAGTTTCACCGCATATGTGGCAAAAACCGACCATGAATGTTTTGAAGTACTCATAACCGCGAGTCAATAGTTTAAGGAAAACCTTGTACTCCTTCTTATTAAGTCTGGCGACCCCATCGTTTTTAAAAATGTCTTTTATCCGCAACATGGGCAAAGTGAATGGCTTAGGTATCTCCATCACTGCAGCGATGGTCTTTAGCGGAAGTAGATTTTCCAAGTCTCCGTTGAAATGCCGTATTTCTGCCAGTTTCTTTCTCAGTTCGTAAAACATGGCAAATACTTCTTCATCTCCTGGCTTCAGTATGATTTCATGTTGTGAGAGCTTCTCTTGCATTTCAGGTGTGAATGAAGGTTTACTGGCGGGTCCTTCTGGTGCGCGTGGAGGTACAGGAATTTTAGGTAATGGTGAGTTTGACGGAGGGGTTGTGGTGACCACAGTGCCCTACAAATAGTGTGTACCTCAATTATATGCCCGCCTTTCATTTACACTATTCCAAAATAAAATGATTTTATGTGCCCCTGCCTATTATTGCAAGCTCAATATAATGCCCATATGAACCAAAGCCCATTTCAAAAGAAAGCTTCTTAAAAACCAGAGATGTGATGTAATACTAGTTATACTTTCGCCAACCTTTACTTGTTACTTATCATATCATGAAGTCAAAAAGGCTAAAAGTAAAGACATTCCAATTTCGGAGATCATAACAAAGTTCCAGTCAGGACCAATACATAAAGCCATGTAAGTTATGTGCAACTATTCCAATTTTACAGTTTACTTTAAAAGCTATATTTGTATGACAGGTTTCAGTCAGGAAAGAGCAGCACGTTTTCATGACTCCTAAAGTTGACATTGGCACCGATCTCCGGGATCCGGCTTCACTTTCAGCAGCCCATTTTCTCTCATAGTCTGAACAATGTTGGCCATCGGATGCGTCCTAAAAACGGGATACTCTTGTTCTTTCTCTTATCATCCAAATGTAGAGTCCAGGAAGGGTTTTAGCTTCGTGCATAATTCGATTAGCTCCCACTTCTCCCCCACAGGCTTCCAAAACGTACTTTGCATCTTCAAGTGGAAATGGGCCCTGCCCGTCCCGAAAGTATTCTTGTAGGTCGAATTTTCTATCGTGAGACATATCCAGTGATAGCAAGTCATCCTCCAAGTTGAAACCAATGAGGATATTGCCTTTCAGTGCAACTTTAAGGAGCCCAGTAACCTTTGCCAAATAATTTTGTACCGTGACTTACAAATTTCAACATGATTCATGAAATATGAATGGATTATAGGCTTTTAAAGAACTTTTCTGTACTTGTTCGAATGGAAGCCCATTTTCCAACTTGTCCAATGTGATATCAGTCACGTTTGGAAAGGTCTGACAAATCTCTTCTTCTGGCCATTTGACTTTAGCCCAGAGAATTATAAACTTGTGCAGATTCACAACGCAAACTACAGCCGCAACGGCTTTGTGATCCCGGAAAATGGTAGGCTTCAACCGAATTTTCTTGACGGTCAGGAAAAGCATGTCATCGACATTGATCATGTCTCCTCGATAAATCAACGGAGCCTTGAAAATTGGAAAAGTATATATTTTTGAATTGCACATTGCCTCAAGTTCAAATTTATTTTGTGTTGACTGTTGACAATTAAAATAACAAAATGCTGACCTTCCAAGCAGATTTAGAAAAATGGTGGTCACCACGTTTGAGTCCAAATAGCGCTCCGGAGTTTGCCAAGCCGTTACTTTGGCCAGCGACTCCGGGGTCATTTTCATCATCACTTTCACTCATTTCTTCCTTTATCCCATTGCCGCAGCGGGTCAATCTTTTGAGACGCTTTGCTAAAATCTTTTTGACCTTGCTACTGTAAAACTTGGAAATCTGTCGGATAATCTCGATAGGCCTTTCTGGATCGAAAGACTGAATGACAAAGTTGCGGTAATCGTTGTCTTCTAAAATTTTGACGCATGTCAGCAAAACTCCCTAATGATTAATTGAGAAATATAGACCCATTTTAACTGGAGGTAAAGTAGAAATACTATTTTCACAAATAGTGTTCCTTTCAGAAACCATATAACCATTAACTCAATTCACTCAATTATAACTCATGCAGCGTATATGCAACCATCCTACAACAATTAACAGAAAAGAACAAACGATGACTGTTTGTTTGAAATGCAGTCAACAATGCCCCACAAAAACCGCGTATCATTGTGCACCTAATATTTAAATTTAATTAACAACCTTTTGTGACCAGCTATTGCCGACTCGCCCATGTCAATAAGGTGCTTGTCTTAACCTTACTCCTTCGTTATCATGAACTTTAAAGTAAAAGTACTAGATTTAAGTAGTAAAGTGTTTTACTTACAGGGTTAATGGCCGAGCTACTTGGACCAGGAACGGAGTTTGAAGCCGAGGTGGAGGTTGAAGATCCAGCACCTTCAATGTATCAAAAAGGCATGGCTTTAAACGCTTATCAGAATTTCGAAAATGAATAGTGTGGAACGACGTATTGAATATTGTACCATCATAGGTTCTTGATAAGGTGGCCCCAGCCATCAGCTTATCGGTCAGTAGTTTTCTTGTGAGATCAATCAGCTCGTTCAGGTCAGCCTTCAACTTTATCAGTTCCGTGTGGGTTGGATCATGTTCGAGTGCCGCATCCACCTTCGAAATGGACATTAATTATCACAATTAATCAAACATAATTGAGAGGATGGATAATGTACAGAATTTCAATTTTGCGTACCTTTCTTAAATTCAGCACATAGCCCTCCAGCTTTTTTGCCAGCTCATCAGCTTCTTCCGTCATTTTGCAGCGTGATTTAGTCGAGGTAATCCTTCAGTTAAAGTAAGCTGTTACGACCACAGACACGGGTAAATTTTTATGAAATAATCATGACCTTAATCCTTAAACAAAATTAACTTAAGGATTCACAATCGAGGAACCCCTGGAATATTTAACGAAATCAACAAGCCAAACGCCAAACAACTTTCCAAAGCGTCCAAATTATTATTCGACACAAGATTTACAATTAGTTCTTGTTTTGATTTGAGTTGTGTTTCAGCATACACACATTTTATCTGTATCTTTTATTGCTAAAAGTCTAAGTTAGCTGATGCCAGCGTGGTGTGTAGCAGAACAGAATATATTCCTTTGCCTTTCCATTGATGAAGTATGTGCCATGGCCATGAACAAGAACAAGAACATTATATGTACTTACTAAATTAGCAGAATGTACCAAAACCAGGCAGCCAGTTAGTAGGTGGGTATGCGTACTTAATATTATGTAGACAGACGGTACTAAATGCTGGCATTTTTAATGAAGAGGCAAAAAAGCAACGCAAAATTATCTTTCCTTATATTTAGCACAACATCCGAATGAAAGCGGAAATACCCAAAACAAATTACAGAATTGGTTGTTGTATTTGTATGCATTTAAAAAATTCTTTAATTTGCAGCCAAGTAAGACAAAGTTCTTTAGCGGGTCGCGTCAGTCGTATGAAAGCCGGTAAAAATGTGCGAAGTTAGTTTGATGAAGATATGGAGGGATGATAATTAAAAATGTTTAGAGAACCATCTATCCATGAATTATGACAGGATCATCCTTTGACCTTTAGCCTTACACCATCTGCACATTTGACTGCATTTACGACTCCTTCCTTTTTAATTTCCTTCATGTAATTGAAAACAAAAGTTACGTCAACTTGTGTAAGGCAGTTAGTTTCATAAACTACAAAATTATTCGAGCATATGACGATTTCCAAAAACCCAACAGCTTTGTGAATTGCATTACGTAAAATACAAAATCACAGCTCTTTTCCTGAGTCATTGTCTTTCATTAAACTCCTTCCATCCGGACGAATCTCTATCTAACCTACTTTTTAAAAGAAGAAGAATCTTCTCAAAATCTCAAAAGTTGACTTACACATTTTGACCAAGAGGAGTTAGTAGACTGTACTTTTTCACGCTCTTTTACGTGTATTTACTACGTGCATCTACAATTTACGTATTGAACTGTTTTTTTTCTTCTATGCACGTCTTTTGATCCCATCTCGTGCGAAATACGGAATATTGAATTGTGTGTGTGAAGATCTTTTTTTACTCCTTTTGTGAATCATTTGCTGACAACTGAACTGACACAAGTTAACTTAATTTACTGATTGAGCCGCTGCTACAGGTAATTTTTTGAATATTTATCCAATAATATTTATCTCGTAGGTGTAGAAAAGGGTCTTTTGGGGTTGTAGTATTTAGGTTTAGTAGTTTAGTTGAAGTGACGTAACGTGGAAGGGGTCACTGCTCACAGGAAATTTGGTTGGTGAAGGTTAAGAATCCTTTTATTAACATATGGAGTGCATTTTGCTTACTTTTACAATTTTTATTGTAAGTTTTATTAAAATAATCATTTAGTGATTCTTTTCAGTTCATATTCAGGTACATCAGGTAAAGCAGTTGAGGTTTAGATGTAGAAATTCTTGATTGTTGACTTATGCCATTAAACTTTGATATTTACCATGTGGGCATTTAGCTAGCTTACCGCTTATATGGAGTAATTTGGTTATGTTTTGCAGTTTAACTTGTAAAAGTTTTACTTCAGGATGGAATGATCGACATCGACGCATGTATAAAAATGTTCATTAACTTCGTAGAAAAATTCCAAAAAATAATATAACATTTTTACGTGGGTGTTGCACCACTTTTACTTTTCACTCGATATTATTTATACTTTTCCATATGTTTGTAATTTTAAAGACTGTTATTGTAATAAGCGAACCAGTTGATAGGTTTAGGTTTTGTAGGTAAATTAAGTACATATTTGACATACATTAATTGATTGTCTATTGATTTTTTGCAGATTCAACATGGCTGATTTGGAAGATTTCTTTGCTAAAAGAGACAAGAAAAAGTCCAAGAAGAAATTTGACTCTGAAGATGTTGCAAAAGTATTGGAACAGAAAGCAAAGGAGAAGAAGAAAATGGAAACAGGGAAGAGCAACTACTCAGAAGGAGGACGGCAAAGTCCTGGTCCTGGGGTAAGATAACCTTAAAGTTCACGAAATCTTGTGTTTGTTTGTTAGTTTCACACGTCTAAAGTTCTACCGTTTCGGAATGTAGTTACCAGCCCAAGATGATGACGAATGGATTGAAGCCGAGGAGCTGGCGCCAGACTATTCCGACCTCAAGATCAAAGAGCTAATACTATCGGATGAGGAAGATGAAGAAGGAAGTCAGGAGGGCAAGGAGGATCAAGATGGTTCGAACGAAGGGCCCTGGAATAAGAAAACCAAGGCAAAGAAAGACGAAGAAAGTCCAAAGGAGGAAGCCTCTGAGGAGACCAAGGAGGCAGATGAAAGCAAACCACCCGCCGATGAGGTCTTTACAGAAGAGGATGGCTCAAAGGAGAAGGAGGAAGAGAAGGAAAGCGCTCCTGCGAGATACGTTCCACCATCCATGAGAAATAAGCAACCAGAAGGTGCTGGTACAGGTGCAGCTGGAACTGGAGCTGGATCGCCGGCCCCCATCAAACCGGCTTCTGGTGGTTCTGCCTACGTGCCACCAAGTCGTAGAGCTGGTGGTGCTGCTACTGTCGCAGCTGCTGCACCCGGTAATACATAATAACTAATATTTTAATGATTTTTAATGTTTTGGCAATGAGTGTGTCATATTTTCTAACTTGTTTTCTCTTTTCCCAATTTCAGCCCCACTTAGCCAGAAAAAGAAAGGCGCTGTGCCAACACTGGAAGATGAAGATTCCTTCCCGAGCCTAAGTTGAAGTTTTCTAGGGATCTTAAAAACTGAAATTAAAATTCAAAGTGTTAATCGCCAACATTACTATATTACGATATTTTATTTTCCATCATCGTCGTGATCCAAAAACACAACGTATAAAAACGTATAAAGGTTAAACGAAAGGTCCACCACAGACAAAAAAGTAAATAAAACTACATGGGTATAACTATAGCATGTGTGTGTACTTGTAGTTCATCATATAGTACACTGAAATCTGAAATGTAACCTAAAATTAAAGTCTTTAACTCAAAATCAATTTTTATAGTGATGCGATGCATCATGGTACATGGCATGTACTAAAATGCTGTAATCATACTTTTGTCAAAGAAAACTGTAGAATTTACCGGACTTAAACTCATCTTCCTCGTCACACTCAGTGGTCTTCTGAATATTATACTACAAAACTGATGTCTAGGCAAAAAGGGATTATTATAATTGTCTACAAACTCTCAAAAGCCTCCAATCAGTTATCTACTTTTTACCGGTCTGAATGTCTACTGAGCACAGAGCATAGAAATGTGAGCAAAGTGAAAGTGTGATGGATTATCAATTATTGTAATAGGTTAAATACTTGTAATATGAAGTGAAAGTTTTTTTTTGTCATTTTATGACAAGATTAGGAAATATGCAGTATGCCTACATTATTATATATATATACATAATATTTATATGACTGCTGCGTCATGAGACCCACATTGACTGTTAAAACTGAAGAGAAAAAAAATATGTAAAACTTTATAGCTGAAGTTGTGCTAAAAAAATCTATAAACTGTATGTAAAAGGATTCTTCCAATCTTTGAAGTTATTATTATTCTTAGAATATATTATTATGAAATGTGAAATAAGTAAATGTTACACTGTTATAGAGGTAATGATTTTTAATTGTTACTACAAGTAAGACATAAAATCAGCCTATAGCTGTTTATCAGCGTGAACTTAAGATTTTAATTTTAGGGGAAAGTATAAACAAGATATGATATTACCTAAATGAGCATAAAGGGAAACGATGCCAGTGCTTAAAATACAACTTTTAATCGAGTCTGGAAACAAATTATTAAAGAAAACTGCACTGAAGTTTTTAAAAATGATATCAGCTAAACTTTTACAATATAGCCTTTTTACACCAATGTATAGCTTTACGTGATGATGGTTTCCAAATTCCAACTGACAACTGTTGCAACGTTTTTTTTACATTTCACCACGCTGCTTAATATGTTCCAAAAAGCGCAATCTATAAAAAAAATTATCAACTTGAAAACTTCAAGGTTGATCAAGTCAGCCGACGGATAATGTTATGATGTGAATGATATTATCCAAAATGGTCTTGCAATGTTATTTAATTAAGGTGAAATTTTTTAGTACCTCCTAGATCATTTTTTGGACTAAGGTGTATTATTGATTAAAGCATTGTCTCGAAAAAATAAAAAGGCTGGGTCCTCGGTCCAAAATATAATAAATGAAAATTTTTCATTCTTAATTTTATTGTAATAATCAAACATTCTGTTTTTACATTTATTTAGTGATTAAAACGTTTTCAAAATACGTCCAAAAAAGCTGTTAATTTGAAAAAAAGAAACAAAAAGATGACATGACATAATGATAATTACAATAAAACTGCATGCATTTTGTCGTAATACACTGACACGACAATACTAACAACTTACTAAGTTTCATGAGACAATATATGCGTATCATCATCATCTAATTTATATAACAAACAATTTCAAAAGGACAACAACTTCTGTCCATCTTTTGCATATCGTGATTTGAAAACAATGAAACTAGCATGTGTGAAACGAACAATACAATTAAAACTTGAGGAAACAAAAAACACTATCACATGAAATAAAGCAAAACATGTCGATAATAGAACGCCACACACGATCATCTTTCATATAATAATTCGGCCGTTCATTCGATTTGTAACTTTTGCTCATTTTTATGTCAAACAGTTTTTTTACCAACGTGTTCTCATTAGAAAATCAATCTTAAAAAAACTTGCTTTTAAAAAGTGTTTCACATTATTTTGGTGAAGATAAAAACATATTCGTTTTTCTATGCATCAGCAACCTCAGAAGCGAGTTGGAAAAAACTACGTGTATATTTTTAAAAATTTAAATGCAATGATAGGTTTATTTTTAGCATGCACAACTTTGTTCTTTTTTTTATAGAAAATCCCTATCGCCTGGAGCTAGAAGTACTAGAAGAACTTGTAGTAACGTTTCCTCCTGATGTGGTGGTGGCAGTAGCTTGTTGATTCGTGCCACTAGTACTCCCTGACCCCGAACCTGTGGTCATCTCGAGCTCGACCAAGAGAGGGAAGTGGTCGCTGGGAATTGACGGATGAGGAGCTCCAACAACTTTGTTATCCACGAGCCACGCCGGATCTAAGGGCCCCAAAAGTCCCAACGGGGTCAGATTTGGCTTTGAGTAGAAAATGTAATCGATGATTCCTTTGAAATCAAAGGTGTAGTTGGTAAACGGCATCACTTCAGCGCTGTACGCAGTGCTCATTCGGAAGGCGTGGGTGTACTCCGTGGTTCGATCCGAGTTGTAAGAAATTCTTTGGAGGCATGATTTATATCCCAAGTCCTTGAAGTCGGGATGCTTTGCAGAAATCCTCGAGGTTTGAAGGAACTCAATGACGCCACTCTCTGGCAAACTGTTAAAGTCTCCACACAGGAGGAGATGGACTTTATCTGCGGGTGATTTTCCAGCGGCGGCGGCGTTCGGTCTGCCAGTTGCACTTTCTTCCGCAATTAGACGTAGCTCATGCATCAGCATCATGGTCTGTACCAGTTTGACGTCGCAGAACTCGGGGTCCCAATGGATGTGCTAATAAAACATGAGACAATATTTTATCATGCATTCTAATTTTGAAACCTTTATGTAATTCGCACATGCAATAATTGTATTCTTGTCAATTACCGCTGTGCAGACCAGAACGGGTGGTGAATATCCGTGAGGCACTCCATTATCCCACGCCTCCATTCTCGTTTCCAACAAGGCAGCCAATCCGATGTTATCTGAAAAGATCAAGGAAATTCAATTAGACTCCAATACTGTTAACTGCATTAGGATTATCATCTGCAAAACGTTCGTGAAGGTGTAATCACAAGGTCCTTAAGTAGTTGTTGCTCAGGAGGAGTTCCCTCAGCCGAATCAAATCTCCAATTTCCGCAGGCAGAGACCGCAACTTGTTGTTGGAAGCGTCCAACACCTGAAGGTTCACTAATTTTCCAATTTCCGAGGGAACTTTCGTGAGGCTGTTATCATTCACGTAAAGGTGGGTCAAATGAGTCAGGTCAAACAGCTGCGGTGATATATTCCTGATGTTTCCTACAAGCACGATCACATATTCTTAACACTACTACGACTACACTTCATTGACAATTGACAAGCAACTTTTTAAGCAACTCTTGGACAACCCAAAAAATAAGTACCTGTCAATTCCATTTCAGCCCAAAAACTTCGTTTCCCAGCCGCCGCATCTTCTGCACTCATGATGGTATGAGTGCGTTTCGGATTGGAGCTGCTAGGACCCGAGCTTTGACCTGGCCCATGACCTATGTTGTTCGGACTCGGGGTGGCAGAGCCACCCCCAGCCGCATTTCCTGTGTCCTTGATAGTCATTCTTACTGGTTCTTAAAGCCTTCTCTCAATCAAACATTTGCATCGCCCAGCTGAAACACATATCATCAATTAAATACATATCCTTGCACTACTACATCTAATACTGACACATTTATGACAGCCTATCTGGCAGCCTAAAAAACTGTACCTATTATTGATGTTCCGTTGATCACATTGTCACAAGGGTCAACCTAATCAAATGCCCGCCTGCTCCTGCTACATCCGGTAAATAACGGTGGCCCACTCTATAAAAACACAGATAATCATTCACAAATGTGATTCCTTACAACTATATGACCATGGTTGACTGACTACATGATTTTACGTGCATTACCGTATGATGATACAAGTTGACTATAACATCAGCCTATAAACAAGCCAATGATTGAGCGCAGCTGATTCACAAACTGCAATCAAATTATCATGATAATTTTTAGTTGTGTTAATTACCTAATTTTAAAGAGCTTACATCAAGAAGCGGAAAAGAAAGCATCAAAAAATGAAAGCATAGGTATAGTTTTTCCGCATTTTCAAATACATTGAGCTTACGGACCTTGGTTTGTTTTCAAAAGCATTGCAAGATACTTTTTTTTAAATGCTCTCTTTCATAAATGCAAAAAGTCTCAATTCTCAATGCACAGAACGGTACTACTTTTTGACTGCATTTGTTTTGGTTTTTGGGTCACTTGTGAATATGCTCAACTATGTCTAACATAGCCCCGTCAACCGTTAGCCCAGCCGCGGGCCATTTTGATAACCATGTATTTACTGCTTGTTTTGTGTTGCAAAAAAGCTTTTGTTTTGTTTATTGTTTATGTTGTAAAGAAATGTGTGTTTGCATTTTTCATGATGACTTTTATCATCCTTCAGCATCAAGAATTTTAGTGCTCTGTAATTTGGAGGTCACATTTTCCGCATGGTGCGGTGAGGCAAGGGAAATTACGGCAACATCAGTTTTAGGAAGGTAAGGACATTTACGTTAGTTTCACTGGTCCAACTCATCGGATGGGATCTGCAGTTAAAGCTCTCGTGTAAACAGTTTCACAAGTGCCTTGTTTTTTTAAAGTGGATAAGCACGGAAGCTGTGAATGTCACCAGCGTGTGTCTCAGCTAATCAAAAAGAGATTGAGGATTGTAAGGTAATGCGATACCCATTTTCTTTATAAGTTGTCTTCACTCATTATGTGCTGGCACTCTGTTAAAAGCTGAATTTTATGTTGGGCTGAGTTAAATCTCTACCGTACGTACCGTTTTATTTTTGCGTAGCCTGAAAATATTTTGTTAAAAATTCATCATTTTAATTATCTCAGCCGGCTTCTGCAGAAGCTTATATTGACTGAACTAGGTCTTGAAGAAACCGTTTCATTTCTCCTTCCCTTAGAAGAGTTGTGGTTACAGGAAAGATGCAGAGATTTGGCCTTACTTTTTGTGTGTTACTTTGCGATTAGCAGATTTCATTCATGATTGCTCAACCGTGACATATCAATATAATATGTGCTTATGCATTTACTTGAATTTCACGTCTCTCTTAAGATGATAATATCCACTTCTCGCTCCCTCACATATTATCTCTGTTCAAAGAGGGTAAACAAGACAAAATCACTTTTGCACATTCCTCGTCTGATTCCTTCCTGACAACGGTGCAGATTCACCGGGATAAAGTAGCGCATGATATCATTCGCAAAAACATGCCCAAAAGATTTGGTTCTTCACGTTCCTGCACTACTGTTACGATTCATATCATCTTTGATAACTTTAGCAAATATTATTATCGTTTACTTTCTCGTGGCCAGGCCAAATAGCAAACTGTGCTAGCTAAACCTCAATTTTCATACGCATGTGTATATTATATTATATCTAGCTTTATCAACATTGAATCCCATTTAATACTAAACTTACCGGTTAAAAAGCATAAGCATATCAAAGATGTAGTTTAAGTAGTTTAGTTGTCGATAAACGAAGCATATGTCGATGCTGTAGAGGTCGAGATAACAATATTTTTATTTTCTGTGTTTGATGAGAAAAAGTTTTGTTAGTCTGTTTAGTTACTGCTTTTGCTCTTGTCCCACTTTGAAATGTGTTGTTGCCTGTTCATTAATTAAAATCGTTTTCAGTTTCAAAAGACAATTAACAGAAATACCAGGATAATTTGTGAATTCATAGCTATTTAGATTTTTGTCTCCTCACTCAAATACAATTTAAGAAGAAGAAGACGTGTTTTCTCGTACATATTTACATGGTTAGTGTTTGAAATCAGTGTGCAAATGAAAAAATATTTATCTTCTGGGTTAGAAGTCGCAATATAACTTTATGCATTTCTTGTTGTCGAATCAAAAAGAGTCATGTTTAAAGCTCACACACCCTTCAGCTTCCTTTTAAGGACAGATTGATAATGATTAATTGCAATATTGCAAAACATAAGAGAAAGACTGTGCTTGCATGCATCTTTTGTAGGAGGTGAACCCACGCGACTTTGTCCAAATAAGGCGGAGTCCCACAACAGCCATGTACTGTGTAGCGATTTTTCTTTTGGATTATGAAAAAAATTAAGAAAATAGGATAAATATATATGATGTGTGTGTACATATGTAATTGCATTCGTCTTTAAACAAACTTTAGTAAGAGGATGGAGAGTGTTCTGCAATTTTTTGCATGATGTGATAACTTCTTCGGGTGATATTTTTATTACTGACACAAAATTTTGACGATCACTTCTTCTACATTGCATGTCCAATTTAGTTAACTTTGTGAAGCAATATTAGAAATCACACTCACGACGTCACGACACATGATTAAGGCTAAAATATTAATATTTTCTTTAAAAATGTGTACATAAAAGTTATGAGGAGTAGAGGTAGAGGTGAACATTTAAAAGACCGTTGTCTTGTGAAGTGTTGAAAAATGAAATGAATGACTGACAGTCTGACAAGATTCTGGTCAAAGGTTCGGACTTGAATAATTATTTTTACGTTGCTTTATTTAAGTAGATTTTTAAAATGCATTTTGTGTTTGTTGTGCCTTTTTAATTTTTAGTTCATGTCTGCCTTCCACAATCCCTTCCTCCTTCTCCAACCCTGGTGCAAGGATTATTTGTTGCTGCAGCCAAAATTAGTCAAGTTTTGCTAGAAAAAAGATACGCTTGTATTTGCCTGAGAGAAGTTAAGGAAAAATGTCGGATTTTAAGCCAATCGACGATCAGAGTGACACGAACCCTCCAATAATAAGTCTAAGTCGCAGAGATAGTTCCTCCGAAAGCGATAAACCCATTCTTATTCCTTTAAATGCGAATGCAGCTCTGATCTCCACATCCACGGAGGATGATCGGAAGCAACCGGGGCGGGCTGATACAAATGGGAACAATAATCCTCCAGGCGAACATGGGGCGACGAGCATGAAGAAAAAGTCAAAGCGACCCGCAGCGCACAAGCCATCGCCAGCTTTGCTGCTCGCCAAACAAAATGCCCAGATGAAGAAGAAGGCGTCGCAAGATATGCAGATCATGATTAAAGACCACTTACAACCTGTACGTATTTCAATTTTTATTCATTTTGTAGCATTTAGAGTTGAAAGAAAATATTTATCTAAATGCATTTTTATTAGGCTCGAGACGCTAAGGATAATGTTAGAAAATGTACGGGGGTCGTTTACGACCTCTCCATGCTTCAGCACCGGTGCCTTTGGGACCCCAACTATCCAGAAAAACCGGAAAGGTTGTCATCAGTTATTTATAGGTAAGCTTTTAATCTTTTACGTATCTTCTACTTACATCATGTGCTGTCGACTGTAATCTAATCCTTGTTAAAAAATATATATTTTTCCCAAGGTGTGAAGCACTTGGTCTCATGGCCAGATCAAAGCATATCGAACCTCGGCCCGCTACAAAATCAGAAATTCTCCTTGTGCACACCGACGAGCATATCGAAAAGCTCAAGCGTATCTGTGAAAGTCAAGACTCTAAACCGGATGTGGACGAGCTCGAGCGTCACTCTTCAAACTACGATGCGGTGTACGTCCACCCGACAACCTACGACTTATCCCTTCTTGCTGCAGGCTCCACAATAGACTTAGTTAACGCTGTGTTAGACGGACAAGTTCAGAATGGAATGGCGATCATTCGACCGCCAGGACATCATGCCATGAAATCCGAGTACTGTGGCTACTGCTTCTTCAATAATGTTGCAATCGCCGCGAAAAAGGCGTTGGATGAAGGGAAGGCTTCAAAAATTCTAATTGTGGACTTTGACGTTCACCACGGACAAGCAACGCAACAAGCTTTTTACGATGATCCAAGAGTTTTGTATTTCTCAACGCACCGATATGAGCATGGCATGTTCTGGCCAAATCTGGAGGAGTCCAATTTCAACTTTATTGGGTCGGGGGATGGCGTCGGCTTTAACTGCAATGTGCCTTTGAATAGGACTGGCATGGGCAACTCTGACTTCCTTTACAATATGGCACCAACTTTTGTTACCTTTAGCATATCAGGTCAGTTTGGTTCCTCTAAAATGTAAATCTAATGGGTAAAAATAAAACTACGTTTAATTAATCATTTTGAATGTAGTTTAATCCAGATTTAGTAATCGTTTCTGCGGGATATGACGCTGCTTTGGGGTGTATTGAGGTATGCGTTTTGTGTAAAAAAACTAAAATGTGCACTGGCTTTTGGATAACGCTTGACGAATTTCTCACTGAACTGGGCAATATTTTTTTCATCAGAACCGTTGTTTCTTATGTGGGAATCTGGGGAACATTAACTTAAATTAAATTAAATTGGGGCTTAAACATTAAAGAACGGTTGGATAAATTTCAATTATGTCTTTAGAAAAAAACTGAATGGCTATCAACTTTTGTCATTTTTTGATTTCTTAGTTTTCTCCAGACCTTGTTCTTGTCTCTGCTGGATATGATTCAGCAATGGGCGATGAGAAAGTGAGACAATTTCGAAAGTGTTATCCAAACTCCAATTGACACTTTTTATAGTTCATGTTCGATTTTGAGTTGTAAGCATTAAGCATCAATGGTTATACTTAGGGCGAAATGGAAGTTACTCCGGCGTGCTACTCCCATCTTGTATCGCCGCTCATGGGACTTGCCGGTGGAAAAGTCGCCGTTATTTTGGAGGGTGGCTATTGTCTCAAATCGTTGGCAGAAGGAGCTGCGCTAACTCTGAAAACGCTTATGGATGATTTCTGTCCCACCATTCAGCCAATTCATGGACCAACGAAAGAGTACTACTAACTAGCTTTAAACTTTAGATTTTAAGTGTGTGACTAGTGCGTTGGGAATTTAAAAGCAAAAATTGTGTCATTTGCAGGGCTGTCGATAGTGTGCTGAACGCGACGTACATGCTACGACAGAAATGGTCCTTTTTAATTGGTCAAACGCACGTCGATGAGGGTGAAGAAAAGGTCAAGATTGAGGACGGCAAGGTTCACGTTCCGGAGGCAAAATTCCTGTGGACTTTTCCAAAGCCAGAGGTGTTCGAAACGAGAAACTGTTACCCTGAACAGAGTACGGAAGTAGCGACAGCGTTAGACGAGAGACTGAATGGGCTCATCCTAACAACGAGCCTTGTTCAAGCGCCCCACCGCGTCGGCATCGTTTATGACGACCTTATGCTAAAACACAGAAATGGCGCTGAACCGTAAGTCCTTCAAATAATAATAATAATAAAAGCGTACAATTTTGGGCATTGTTGATTACAAATGATGATGTATGTATTTCATATGGATAATTTAAACAGGGGTCACCCTGAACGGCCAGAAAGAATATCAAACATTTTTGCATGCCACGGGGACTACGGCCTTCTTGAAAGATGTCACCGCATTCAGTCACGGGAAGCAACAGAAGAAGAGCTTTTACTCATTCACTCCGAAGACCACATTAGAAAAATGAAAGGGACTCAGAAAATGAGCTGCAGGGACCTGAACAAGTTTAAGGACAACTTCAACTCAATTTACTTTAATAATTTTTCATATCAATGTGCCCTTGTGTCAGCAGGATCATTACTCAAGGTAAGTATATACTACGAGACAAAAAATCTATGTTCCTAAATAGATGTGACATGTGTCTTTTTGCTCCTTTTTTCAGGTGGTTGATTCAGTGGTTGACGGAAACTGCCAATCAGGAGTGGCCATAGTACGCCCGCCTGGCCATCACGCTGAAGCAGATGAGCCTTGTGGATTTTGCCTTTTCAACAATGTCGCATTAGCCGCTAAATACGCCTTACAAACGCATGGGCAGGAAAGGTGATCAACCGCATTTTTCATTTTTATTACAAAATATGTACATGGGAAAAGATTTGTGAACCAATGCTAAAATTTTTGTGTATTGCCTTCTAACATTTGTATATTACAATTACAGGATACTGATTCTTGACTGGGATGTTCATCACGGGAACGGTATTCAACATATTTTCGAAGACGACCCACGCGTTCTCTACATTTCGCTTCATCGCTACGATCACGGTAGCTTCTTCCCTTGTTCGGACGACGCAAACTACGACAAGGTTGGAACGGGACGGGGAGCAGGATTTAATGTGAATATTCCGTGGAACAGGAGTGGAATGGGCGATACCGAGTATCTGACTGCCTTTTTGAACGTGATTATGCCCATTTGCTACGAGTTCAACCCACAACTGGTATTCATTTCGGCAGGATTTGATGCGGCAAAAGGAGACCCACTTGGAGGTAAGAAACTAAGATTTCCTAGTTGTAAATGCAAGCTTTTAAGTACGTATCTGTGCCTATGGTTCGACTTATTATCACAGCTAATTCAATTACAGTTATTAGTCTTCATTTGCATAATAAGATTTTTAAAAAATTCACAAGTAGTGTACATTGCACATATCAGGCATCTGCTGGAGTTTGCCAATACATACCCATGCAAAAATTGAAGTAGTTGCTTGACGGCGTTCTTCTTTGTCTGCATTATTGAAAGGTTGTAGAGTGAGTCCAGAAGGCTATGCTCACATGACTCACCTGCTGTCCTCGTTGGCCAACGGGCGCGTGATTCTAGCATTAGAGGGAGGCTACAACTTGACAGCTATTGCCTATTCTATGACTCTGTGTACAAAAGCTCTGCTAGGCGACCCTATCCCACAACTACAACTCAAAGACGAGGTTGATCCGGTTGCCGTAGCATCCATCCGCAATGTTTTAGATACTCACGCGAATTACTGGAATGCTCTCGCTCCATTCCGTCTGCAGTTCCCATTCAGTGCAAACCTAGTACCTGTCGGAAAGTACGGGAAGAAAGAGGAAGACACAAATTCTATGGAAGAATCGTTGAAGAGTTTAAAAATTGATAGCAATAATTCGAGCCTTACTCCATCGCGAGAGAATCAAAACAACAACAACAATAATAATAATTTAGAAGAAAATTCGACGTCATCACAGAGGTTCTCTCTAACCATCATAATGGATCAGAGCGGTAATTCTACTGATAACGGGAATCAAGATGGAGCAGCGGGTGGAAGTACGAGCTTGACCGATGCCCTGAAGACCATGCAAGGAGCTGATGTAAGATATATTTTTTTAATAGTTTTTTTTGCAATTGAGCTTTCAGCTTTAGTTTAAAAGTTTTACTTATTTATTAGGAAGCCCTGGCTGGCGTAATCGTCCAACCGCGTACCAGCTGCCCTCATGACGGACGTATTTGCAAAGTGCCCGAGCAAGGAGTTGATGNGCTGCCCTCATGACGGACGTATTTGCAAAGTGCCCGAGCAAGGAGTTGATGTCCAAGCTCTCTGCAAGTCTTGTAATAACAAGGGAGAAAATTGGATTTGCCTTGAATGCTATTCGGTAAGAAGCCTAATATTTATTTTGCATGGATTGTTTTTTATGTATTATGTATACTGTTCATTTTTATATCCCTTTACTATTTTTATGGTTTAGGTCTTCTGCAGTCGATATGTTAAAGGTCATATGGTGGAGCACTCAACGGAGGCAGGGCATCAGGTTGCTCTCAGCTTTGCTGACTTGTCTGTGTGGTGTTACGGTTGTGATGACTACATCGATACTCCGGTGAGTGTCATTATAGATCAGACGAATTCTTTTCTTTGGCACAGTTTAGAATTATTGATTTTCATTTTCTTTGCCTTTTTTGCAGGCCTGTCGTGACGCCAAGTCTGCGGCTCATGTGAGCAAGTTCGGCAAGCCATTGTAATGGATGATGGGAGATCCAACCTTGTGGAGCTCAACTTTTGCGATCAAATTATTGTGATTTTGTAATGGAAGAATGTATTAAGTGTGCCTAATCACCGTGCCGATGCTAGTAATGTGCTCTCTTTCAAACTAACTTTAAATTAATTTAGCATTTTTCCCTATCTCTCTATTTTAAAAGCATGCAAAAGTTTTTATTTGTATGCATACAATTTCAATTAGTTCAAAGTAGAAAGGTCCAATGATCGATTTTTTTTCGGGCCCCTTCAATTGTAATTGTAAATCTTGCGGTGGAAATGAGTCATGTATAAAAATGAATTATTAGATTGTATTTCATCAACTTTAATTTTCGCAAAATGCTCGGTACAATTTATATCAAATAATTTAATAAAATGGTGTTTCTTTAATTCTGGTTTTATTGCTGTAGTGTGTAACTCAATAACTTGCTCAAAAAATGAACTTTTGTAACCAAAAAACTTGGCCAAGTTGTACTGTGTATAAAAGCCTAATACATAAATTATTCATGAGTCCGGTTAAAACGCTAACAGAACAGAATAATTATTTTGATTTTGTAGTAGCTAAATTCAAAGTTGTAATATCACAGCTGTGAAACTGAATTTTCTCACAAGTGAAGAGTTACCAAATAAAATTTAAAAAACAATTTTAGCAATACACAATTTCAGAAACACATAAAATAACCTTATTGGCTCATCAAACTCGTTCATCCGGTCACGTCAAAAACACCAAATAGCTCGTGAAAAAGAGTACAAAAGTGAGTGCGGCGGTGCACAGGTCAGCGAGATACAGCATAAAGTCATAAAACGTGTCCTTAAACTTGAAAATCTCTAACAACTTGTCACTCTCCTCATCCGCCTTCGTAATGTTATCCAGAAAGGCCGTCCGCTTCGTCGAATTCATGCTCTTGTAGTGGCTGTAGTCCTTCACCCGATTCAACTTGTACAGGCTCAAGCCAAACTGGAAGTAGCTGCAGCCATTACACTCCTCGTTAAAATGTGCGAGATAAAAATGATTCCAAAATGTCTTCACATGAATGGGTTTCAGGTGCTTGAAGGTCTTCACGCTCTCCCTCCCATACT
The DNA here is from genome assembly GCA_027743915.1 of Seira sanloemensis. Taxonomy (NCBI): domain Eukaryota; kingdom Metazoa; phylum Arthropoda; class Collembola; order Entomobryomorpha; family Entomobryidae; genus Seira; species Seira sanloemensis. Next base: position 26,222 of record JAHZMY010000519.1, read on the forward strand.
GCTGCGGGATGAGGAGAAAGCTGACCCTCTGCCTCTGCTCGATTTCATCCTGACTTGAGACGAGCCGCTTCAAGTCCCTCTCCAAATGGCTCATGGGCAACGGCGACACTCCGGTGTGGAACACGCGAACCTTATTCGTCGACTCGAGCTTCAACACCGTCTTGTGCAGACCTTGCGGAAATCCATCGCCCTCAGAGTGGACGCCGAGATCGTCCCAGGGCAGCTCGGGCTTCTCCACGACCGTCTTCCAGGTCGACGGTATCGCGAGGATGAAGGTGGGCGGGATGGCGGACATTTGGGAGAAGGTGATGTCGACGTGCGTGTCATTGAAGCGGATTGGGACGAGCTTATCGTACAGGTCTAGGAAGCTGGTCATGATGCCACCTTGACTCACATAGCCCCAGAATAGGACCCCGGCCATGTTGCAGAGGAACCAGGTGAAGCCAATCTTGTTCGAAAAGCGGGACAACAGGGGTATCTTGTGGCCGTGCATGTATACTAGAGGGAATATGAGTGGGACGAGGTCAAAGGGCGACGTGTTGATTCCATTCCCCCGAATCAGGAAGAACAGCGGGAGGAACAGGGAGCAGTTGAGGAATGTCCAGTGGGAGTCGAGATTCGGCTTGTACCTCCA
>JAHZMY010000520.1:0-10240 GCA_027743915.1 Seira sanloemensis
ATTATCTTTCCCTGAGAAAAAAGGCAGTCTTCACAACTCCTACAACTACCTACATTATTATGATGCTTGCTCATCACATTATCCTCGAAAAAAAATCGCTTTCCATTTTGATGTGCAATATAAAAAATATTGGCCGAAATGTTAAGCGTAATTATTTAGCACCCCATTACACAATTCGACAGTCACTGGTGAGGATTAAGGCAAACACAGAATTTAGGACAGCATACTGATATATTATGAAAAGTGATTTTGATGGTTTTAACGAGATTGGTTTTTTTTCTCTCTGCAGCTTGTGGTGGCGAGAGAAAAAAATGTATGTATGTACATATGCGATTCATTAGTTTTGCGTGTCAACCGCAGTTCCAAATTACCTTTCGTAATATGCTAATGTGCAGTCTTCAAAAAATTAGCCTGTCCAAACGCAATGTATGTATATATATATACTATTTGTAAAAGGCATACACACATGTCTGCCATTCTTTTCTCCAACTGAGTATGAGCCACCTATGCGATCAAGTCTCCTATCGCATCGGCCATATTTTCATTTCATTCCCATTGTAAAGTGAAAACAAAAAAAATGTATATTAAAGGCAAAAACTGAAATGCGAGAAGGGAATGATGGGATGATGCCAGTTTTCTGTTCTACCTTTTGTGTGCAAATGCTGGCTTTTTTTATGCTACCTGTTGAATACACTGGCGATAGTCTTGAGTTTATCCTTATTTGACAATCGTGTTTTTCGTAGTTGTTGGTGATGATAAGCCTATTTCATTTACATCTGTCTTTCAACATAATATTTATTCTATAGTCGGTTGATTCTTTTTGTTTCTTGAATCTGATGAAACCTGATTAACGCTGCAGGCGTTGACTTAGTCTATGTATCTGTCGTAATGACGTGGTCTTTCCCAAATAACTAGTAATAAATATTAACAGAGGGAACATGGGATTAGGAAAAAAGTAGCATCTTTTCTGCACAATGAACTCCCTCGTTTTATCCAATCAGTATAGAAAATTCATCTGTATTTTTGTCGACTACGGCTTTGAAAAAAGTGCTAGTTTCTGTGAGTGAGGGGGACTCTATCTATTTCTTTCTCCCTTTCTTTTTTTCTTGTATGGCTACATGCCCAGATTTAGCTTGCGGGTGAAACTTAAGGTATACACACACAGCAAATGGCAAAAATGTATGCAATCATTTAATGACGAGGTGATCATGCAACGAGAAAAAAAACAATTAATAATAATCTAATCTAACTGTCTGCATTGTGCTCTCAAGACAAAAGGCGAAAGGGAGAAAGAAATAGATAGAGTCCCCCTCATCTAATCTAACTGTCTGCATTGTGCTCTCAAGACAAAAGGCGAAAGGGATGGGAAGAAAAAATAGAATTTTGAAGAAAAAAGTTTAGACTTACAAAGTCGTCGAAGAAATTTTTTGCTTGTACTTCCGCTTTTTTGGCCTGCGTTACAATATTTTGGTAAATCTCTTCGTCCGATTGCAGCTGCATGGTTATTTCTGGCGTGTGTGATGATGACTGGATGCGACACGGGTTGATCCACTTCATCGGCCGGTGGGGGGACGAGTGATGACTCCGATGGCCCGATCCTGATCTCTGATTGTGGTGCACAGGACTGGATAGAGCTGATCCGGGGATGACAAAAATTATAGCGAGAAGTACTAGACGGAATGCTCTCCACCCTGCGAAATATTTTTTTTAAAAAAGTTAGTTCACATTCCCTAGTCTAAAGTATTTTTCAATAACTTAATAATTATTTTCCATCATATAGCCGATTGGTCACATGTTAAAAGTATAGTTAATTTGAATCTCAAAAAAACCTCTAAATTGATAGTATAATTTAGAAAATATGGAATACTTTTTATGCTACGAATTGGGAAAAGTGAGCTGTGCATATAAAGTGAACACACACGTCGAGTTGAGCAGCTAAGCTAGAGCCTACAGTGGAGCAGCTAGAGAACAAAGACGAGCAGCTCTGTGTTTCGGGGGCGACTTGAGACTGGCTTCTATGAAAAAAGTCTTTTTTAGCTCTCGTCCTGCAATTTCATGCACGCTTGCTCACCAATGAATCATCCCATCTTGTGAAATACTTTGAATGCCTTCGACCACATTATCATTGTTTTTCATTGGGTTGGAAATGAATTCCAGCATTTTTCTCAAATGTTTTGCTAATTTCTTTAAAAAGTGAATATGCTTGATTTGAGATTTGACAACTAACCATCGTTGGAAAACGAGCAATAGCTTGCTCTGGAGGTTGAGGTAGATGAAAATTTGGAGGATGCTGTTGCGTTTTTGGCACACCGGCACAAGACGGAGGAGGGTGAGTGGCCAACAACTCCTCCAAAATGACTATTTCTCTGTGAGGAATGATTTGGGTGATCTGCATTCTGCCTTTTCTGATCATGTCTGGTGGAGGACGCAGACAATGATTCAGCTGAAGATAGTTGCGAACACATGGTGAACTCTTGGGAATGATCTATTACTGCACTGAGAGATGATCGACAGTATGGACAAACCATATTGTCTGATCTTGAGAAAATTTCTGAGGGCGCGGCTGAACAATTTCCACAGAATCCTGAACCCATTTTCTCTCTCCTAATCCGTTTCTGATTTGAAATCGTACTTGCGAAAAAATATATAGATATTTCCCTACGTAACTTTTTTCCTACTTTGAAACTGTGAAAGTTTCCACGGAAAATTCACGACACAATGTAAAAAAAATGTGGAAATATCGAGAAAAAGATACAATAAAAAATTGCAATTGCACTTGTACTTGGGCACTTGTTCATTATGACTAATTTGAGATAAAAGTGAACTCGTGACAGCTTCGTACTCAGCTCTTGTCAACTGGTTAACATATGCAATTCTGGAACAGGCAACGTCTCTTGATACTCTTTCTCTCTCACTGTCAAAGACTGGAATGATGACAGGAGATGGGTGAAACAAAACTTTAAATAGTGAAACACTGGCGAACGCTTCTCGCAAAAAAAAACGTGCGTTATAATTTCATAGATCTCCCACTTACATATACACACCCGAGTCTCTCTTATGTAATGCGACGTGTGTCCGCGTAAAATGTAAACTTTAACTCTGCGTTTGTGTACTTGTCACTTTAGCATATAAAAATGACGAAGATCATGTCATTGCGTACAATGCGATGATGACGATGCTTTATCTCTGACGACGGACTCTTTTCAATTACTTTGTATTCCCTTCTTTCTCTCTGATATGAACTTCTGTCAAAAAATAATTCGCACTGGCTAAAAAACTTTCTTTAAAAAATATGTAATTTTCCTTCAAATGCAATTCTCAGCTTGAGGTAAATGAGTGACTAATGTGATGTCCGGCACATTATGATTTTCTCTCTCGCTGCTTTTTTAGTTTTAACTGGTCGGCTTCTGAAGTCTATACTGATCTCTGGTCTCGCTGGCCTGAGCTTTATAAATGAATGGGCCGAAATCAGTTTGTATCATAGACATCCGTATCCGACTTTCTCACCTGTATACTCACAAGCCACAAGCTGAAGGCATATAAGCAGCCAAAGTCAATCGCTTTAACTGGTCAGGTAAATGGTGAAGCAGTGGCATTCTCATCCCATATCAGGTGTATTGTGTGCAAGTCAACTTACAGCTCTCTGTACGTGTGTATCATGAACGCAGAGTGAACCTGCAAGCACCTCAAAGCATGCTTCTCAACAGCCCATGCCTTTGCCTGTCTGACATACGAGAACATACGTTTTTTCAACGCAGGTAGACAAATGAATGTGCAATAGCATAAGTTCACATAAAAAACAGCACCTCCACCAAATACATGTAAAAATGACTGACTAAACATTCTGTGGAGTTGGGCTGAAAGAGAGGCTTCTCGGCTAGCCCAGAAAGCATTATTCATTCAGGTGCCAAAGAAAGAGTAAGAGGTGCTTCGTTGGAAAAAGACGTGCCTACGATTGTTTCCCTTCAAGTGGATGCCTTCTTGGGAAAAATTGTTGCTTTATTTGAAAAAAAATTCCAGCCGATTTATCCTCATTATGGGGTCTCTCAATGCCCCATTCCAGAAAGAGACCTATTTAATGCAAGCTTCATTTAATTGTTGGTAAACCACCCAAAAAATATTAATTTGCAATTAAGGTCGCGGTTTTTCCCTAAACTGTGGGGAGTTTATGCACATAAATAAAGAGCGATAATTTGAGGATTGTAGTTTTTTTACAAAGCGAGGAAATTAAGTTAAGTGCATGATTTTAAACCAATGCTGCCGGTGGCCACATCCTCATTATGCCCACAACTTGGACGAAAGTAAATGGACTGTGAGCAAAGTATGTAATTGAGAATTTGAGAAGCACACGCATTACACCGCAGTCCGTGCAAAGATTTGGCTAATTATAGAAGAAAAAAAGATATGCACACGATTTCATAGAAGGCAAGTGTGGGGAGTCCGAGAAGACGCGTACACACGAAATGAGTGTCCAGCATAATCATCTTCATCATAATTCTCTATCGCGTTTTTCATGTTTACTAAACACCAGCTCACTAGAAGTGTAAAAAAAGCCGGTGTTAGAAACTCTCATGACATCATCACCAGCAACCGCCGTCGCCGGCGAGAAACACTTCGGTCAATCATAATAAAACCATGACTTCACGATCACCCATTCATTCATAATTTTTTTCCTCGTATAACGTGGGAATGACGTGACGTAGCGCCACACATTTTTTATGCAATAAGCCGGACTGAAGAAAGCGTGTGGACGTAAAACAATTGAAAAAATGAGTTAATCCTCATCTTGATTCTGCTTTATTTATATACCATATTTCCAGTGAAATGTGGTGATTCAATTGTTTCTAGGCTACCGATGAAAAAAATAGGTAATACACTTTTCTCTTTTTCCACGCATGAGCTTTTTTATGCTCTTCATTCGGCATTCCCCATACAAGCTCCTATGAATGAATGGGGAATGTCGTGTCAATATTTGCCAAGGAAATTAAGAAAGAGGGTTATGCTCCATGGAGATTTTTTTTGCAATGTAAGGTCGTTTGCATAAGTTGTGGTGCACGTACATGGACTTTCATCTTGAGTCAATTTACGCGCGATGTAAATGTTGACATTACAACTTCATTCATAAACCCCAGGTTTTTTTCATCGTATTACGCATGCATGGAGAGGAAATAACAAAGGTTTTGAACGTAAAACTGCAGAAAGAAAAACATGTTTACTAATTAACTACTGTCATCATATTATCTCAGTTGCAAAAAAAATTCTGCCGGACTTTCGCACAAAAACTGCGATTGTTTGCCGTTCCCTCTACTTGGTAAGTTTGTTTTATGCTTATGGGAAATGAGGCCGTGTGATGTAACCATTTTTTTCATTCCGGATATCATTCATTGTGGACCCAATATGTGAGAAAATTGGGTTGGAAGGATGATGTGATTTACATAAGGAAATGGTCATTTTTGTCCAGTTTTTTTTCGGATGTTGCCTTTCCTGATCTACTTTCTCGTTCAATCACATCCACCAACCGTAGATACATTACTTTATTCTTTTCCTGCCTACGCCACACCGTTTGAACTACAAGCTTGAGAAGATTGCTCTTCCTTGCGAGGAAGCAGACATAATGTGTTGATTTGATTGGTTGTGGGTTTACATTGATGACGGGAACGAGTCGTATTGGAACGAGTTACTTATTTTGCTCGTGTGTCCTGTTCCGAACATCCCCAATTATCGGGAAAGGACAAGAGGGGAGGAACACAGAGAAAAAACTATTTCGTCTTCGGATTATTTACACCCCAGTAAAGACGTGGAGGTGAGGGGAGAGAGGATGTGCAAAAAATGGAGTATTTTTGGCAATATCATTAAAATCGAAAAGAAAGTAGAGTCTACGCTATTATTCATTTCCGGTTTCCGATGATTGGCGACATCATCTACAGAGCATGTATATTTTCTAATTGTTGTTCCTTTCAATATTGATATCCAAAGTAGGGCCAGGGCTCGGGTGCTAATCTAGTACATGGCTTTTTATTAGAAAAAAATGGGAGTTAGCAGACATGTATAGCACCTTCCTTCCAATTCTAGGGCCGCCAACATCTTTTTGCAACCCATGCAAACACGCTGGAAACGTGTAGGCAAAAGTCATTAAATGAGCTGTTGGTCAATGCCATTTGGAGGAGATCATTGTCAGAATTTTGGCAGAATGATCTCATTTCATGAAAACGGAAGTAAGATTTTTTTTCGTCCGGTGCCACTTTACTCCCATATTATTTTCAATTAAGTATATGAAAGATGTTTTTAATTCATTGTAATAATAATTAGTCCAATCTCACGCTTAAAAAGCTCTTCGACCTAAGCCTTTTTACCTTAAGAAAAACACGTGTTTAACTAGATCACGAGGAAGCTATGCCTTTCACAGGTAGGACTGCATGACGTGTTCCATTTCGACTGATCGACTTAAGCGTGCTGGTGGGAAGTCTTTGGAAAAGTCTCTTTAAAAAGCCGACTTTTCTCCTTTGAACTCTGTACCGAAATAAGAAATGACGACACCACAAAGGCTTTTCTGTAAATACACTCGGTAAATATTATTTTGATTGTAGTACTCTTCTAAAGTTTTTCAGGGCCAATTAGTCATTGACCAGGTGGACAAATTACATGTAATTTAGCCTCTCCCTCACAATAATGTTTTGCATACCCCGACTCAACGTGCAGCCTCAATACAAAAGTCTTGAGAACTAATAAAACAAATGATTCGAGTTTGAGCTCGGAGATTTCAAAGGATGAGAACATCATGTCCAACATCAGGTAGCTCAAAGGAAGGTATGAATGAAGTACACTTAATTTTTTCTCCTTCAAAGCGCAATTACATTTTGAGTGAGTTTCAATGAGAGAAAATAGTTATTGCAGGGTTTTACCACAAATTTATACCTCTGATCTATATCGTCATCACAAAGAATTTTCAACATGATTAAATCAAAAATGTACCAATTTTCTTGTATGAGTGTGTGCACCCATAAAAATCATCATCATCATCATTTTCATACTTAGGGAAGCATGTTCTATATATGCCTTCAAGCCACAGAAAAAATGTAATTGTAGCGCAAACGACTCAGGTAAATACGGTCTTTGTCATCATTTTCTAGTTCTTTGGCTCAGGTGTACATACGTACGTACGTACGCGCAAAAGAAACAAAAACTTAATTCATATGAGCCGCACACACACCTACGCTTCGTGTGATGATGCTTTAGCACGAAATCACAGAGAACTTTGTGGAAGGAACAAAAAAAGAGTACGCATTTAAGAATGAATGTAGATATGTGGAGTGCCTAAGCATCCTTATATCTTGATACACCTGCTGCCCTGTTCATTACTCCTTTGGCCCAAGTTCATTTACAGTGGGCAAAGTACACATTCTCATTACGTTCACTTGCGAGCTGCATACGTTTTTTTTGTGAAGGAACTCTGCCTAAATTCGTTCGCGTCATTTCATCATTTTCGAGTAGACTTGTAACAGGGATCTTAGCTAGTAGCGCGATTAGTTTTTTTTACAGATGGGCCTTGTCAAATCATCACTCCACCCGCAGACAGCCGATTGATAACGCATTGAGTTCGCACACACACACACATAATAAGATCTTAGCTAGTAGCGCGATTAGTTTTTTTGTACAGATGGGCCTTGTCAAATCATCACTCCACCCGCAGACAGCCGATTGATAACGCATTGAGTTCGCACACACACACACACATAATAACCTCCTACGACGAATCTTTTTTCTGGGATAAATGCAAATTTGCAAATTTTTTTGCACTTTTTTGTAGGGTGCAATATGAGTGCATAACATGATAGTAATCAGATATATAGTTTTTGGTGTGTGATTGAGCACATCATCTTGGCATCGCCAAGAGAAAAAAACCGATGCATCATCAGACAGAATTGTACTGTTTTTTTAGCGTGGTAATACTTAAGTATACCACCACACTGAGATTTACTCTTTTTTTAAGATGCAGTCATCATCACTCCAAATTATGGCTGGATGTGTGGACTTGATCTTTTGAAGAGATATACCTATGCTTACCCTTTTGAGAAATGAATGAAGAGAGATGAAATTAAGACTTTCTTTTAACAAGGCTTCAATTCAAAGGTATGCTGCAGAACTCCATTCATTGTCCTTTTCATTTTTTTGCAGAGAGATGACCTTAGAAGAAAAATGGAGAGTTTGTTATTCAGAACGTTTCTACCTGAGCTTTTTTTTGTGCAGTCTGAGGGTGTTGTAGTGAATTGTGTTTGCCCTGCTATCTCATATATTTTGTCAATGCACATTCTTGCGGTCGTGATGATGCTTAAATGACTCGTTGATTCATACATTGTCTTGCGTACAAAAAAAGCCGGCTCCTTGCATTTTGTTGCGGTTTGACAAAAATCATATCAGAGTGTGTGTTCAGAGGGGAACAAATCACCTTTGTCTCGCATAACGTCTCAACTGCGGGTGGCTCATCTCACAGGAAAGAATGATTCACGAGAGAGGAATGATGTAACTTTCTAAAAGTTCCATAATCTCGCAGAAAAAAGTAGAACATCTGCAGCACTACTACATTATATTGGACAAAAAAGTTCTTTCGTACTTTTATATATATTTAGGTACCTCTATTTATATCCAATTTTAAAATCGTGAATGCATCATCATTTTACTCCTTGTTCCCTCTTGTAATTGGGTGAGTAAAGATTCCATCGGGTAGAGAAATCATCCATAATTCACAATGATGAAAAAACTCCCCTTTTTTAGTGATTCTGAAGAGGATATTGTTACAGTCTGGAATTCCGGATGGTGCAAAAAGCCTAACGAGCATTTTTCCCTCTCTTTGCGAATTGACCAGCATGTACATATGTATGTTCTAGTTCCTCCTTTGTATCATGACTAATTATTTGATATAAATTTGCCCCTTCAATCCTACTTGTGATTTACAGTCCTCACTCATTAGGATAAAGACGTCAGTAAAGTAAAGTACTTGGTACACCAAGCATCCATACATTAATATACACATATGCAAAATATTATTCTCATCTGCGGATGCTCATCTTCTCGGCTAACGAGTCTATTTCAAAAAAAATGAGTTGAAAGGAGCCGAAAGTCCCAATATACCTCGATCACGTCGGAATCGCAAAATAGATTATGTGCATCCTTCAGAAGTAAATAAAGAAGTGGAGAGGTACACATACTTTACTCGGTCATCACATCATTATATGATAATGGAGACGGAGATCGGTTGTAATTACTATCCAAAAGCATCGGAGAATGACTTGAACCTGTGAGAATGGGGGGCTTTTCAGGTACTTGCCACAATATTACGTCAACCTTGAAATGATATCGTGCAGGTGAAGCCTCAAGCTTGTCAAGAAATTAAGACAGGTAGACCTAACAGAAACCTACCGCAACACAAAAGATAAGACCGGCGTAGTCAAAGAGAAGAGGGAGAGTGAACTTGCCGTCAGTATAAATAAGATTGTCGATCTCACAATTACAATTACCATATATGCACCTACACCTTACCTACCTGAATTTACTTTCAGGAGGTGAATGCATAATTAGAGGACAAGGAAACACACACTTAAGTCTTTTTCTTTCGATTTCTCTATCTCTCTCTCTCTCTCGTTCAGCATTTGCATCATCCAACATCCGTGAATGAGAACATTAAAAAATGGAAGTTATCGGACACGCACAAGTAGCTAATAAGTAGCATCGTGTCATCAGCGTCATAACTTTTTTTATTGGGGAATATTTATCAAGCAGGCAGCGAACAACGCAATCAATCATGTAACAAATAATAAAATGGTGTTTGATGTTCATGACCTCTAAAAATAATTGGTGTACCTATGTACACAACACACGGAGGGAAAAAGGTTGTTTCGTTACATAATTCCAGGCCGATTAAAAGAGCGTTTAAGGTCTTTTACGAGGAATTTTTTTCTAGCTCATTTAAATACATACGCAAAAAATGCACTTGAAAGGACGATCTGTAAAGCTCTTGCATTTAGCGCTTGCATGCGTAACATTGTTTGGAAGCGAGTGATGCTGATTGTGATGGACCGTCTGTAAAGTGTACATTCATAAAAATGCAGATAGTAGTATACCTATATGTATATCCAATGTATGTATTGTATGTGTACGCGCGCGGCTAGATAGAAAAAAAAACTTATGATGAAGTGAATGTGTTTTCATGACGCAACTGAATAAAATTAAGTAAATTGAGAGA
>JAHZMY010000521.1:0-11453 GCA_027743915.1 Seira sanloemensis
ATTTTCTGGAAGTGAAGCAGCGCGATATAAAACATGCACTAGCTGGACTCTTTGTGGAAATCCTTGTACCCGTTGCAGCTGTAAGAAAGCAGTTATAATGAAATTATTTGTGCTACTCAATGATTATTATGTGCAAACGGTTTGTGATTTTGAAGCATTAATGTTTTTTCAGTGCGTGAAGCACGAGGTTAACGTGCCTTGTTTAAAAACTTTCGTGGAAATGCTGTACACCCCTACACTTGACATGTGTACAAGGAGCAAGCATCGCCTCGCTATATTTCCTTTAGTCACTTGTTTACTGTGTGTTTCACAAAAGCCGTTTTTTCTCCACAACTGGCACTACTTTTTAGCAATGTGCTTGTCACAGTTAAAAAGCCGGGAGCCAAAAATGTCCAGGGTAGCTCTGGGTAAGACATGGACAGATTGACCATTGTCATTGCTTTCAATTATATTCGTGGTAGATGAGACTCATTATTGCGTTCTGTATTTTAGAGAGTCTCTACCGTCTTCTTTGGGCCTACATGATTCGAATAAAGTGTGAGAGTAATTCAGCAACGCAGTCCAGACTTCTCAGTGTCGTAAATTCACTATTCCCTAGAGGATCTAAAGGTATTCATTGTAACAACATACCTATTTACATAAACAGCATAACGTGTAGCAACGTTTATGTAATCTTGTTTGCATTTTCCTCGCTTTTCAAAGTTTGCAGAGTCTCCTCCTCGACTTCATCGAGTGGAGAAATGATGTGTTGTCAGAATTTGTTTCGTTCGTGGCGAAAGAGGTCCCAGACACGTCTCCTCAGCAGTTGGACAACACGTTGCGTATGCTTGTTCAGCTGTTGACAACCTGGAGAGGAGCCCTAACCGGAAATAACGATGCTGTGAAGCACCACACTGTCCACTACCACCACCATGGTCATGGGGAAAAGCACCGAATGGGATCAGGTCACATGGGAGGCCCTGCTCCATCTCCCACAACCTTTTACCAAGTGGAGGGCTTGGCTCTGCTCATTATCTGCAGCGTTCGTTCCTCCTCTCGGCGACTGGGGGCGCACATTCTGAAGGAAGTAAAAGGATTGTCAGAGGCGGCAGGAATTACAGAGACGCCCGTTATCGACGTTCTCGATCGGATCTGCCCTGCAGCGTGCGAAGAAGCAACACATCTCCTTCCTCCGGGGGAAAAGCAAGCGGTGACTTTTGCAATCTCATCAAGTGCGATAGATATGGTTTGGCTGACGGATCGCAGCTGTGCTGCGTGGTATGCCCACGAGGATGAATCTTCACCTGCGGTGATTACTGGAAGCTTGGGCGGATTGTCGACGACATCTCTCAGCACCAACACTGTCTCTACAGATGTACTCGTCACTGAAGACCCTTGGGCGGTCTGCCTGAAGCACTTTTTGGATTACCAGAATGTTCCAACACAGTGTCCCCGAGCAGTACTCGAGGCGTGGTCTATCTTGATGCAGAAAATCAATGCGCTCTACTCCTATTTAGAACCTTCCCCGGTGACAGACAATAGGGCTTCTCTGCTTCGGAGCGCAGCCACGCCCAGAAAGCCCCCAACTGATCGCCAACTGTACTTTAAATTGTGGAGGAATTATCTGCTGTTTGCGTTTAGAACTGTGCCACCGAATGTGGGTGCGGGCTATCGCTGCATCTCCCCAGACATAGGAAATAGTTCCTCCCCCGAAGCTCCTGATGCCCGGGAAGGGCGAAGTCCGCTTCCGCTGACATCTGCAATGTTGTACTCTGTAACGCCGTCGGCCCTCTACAAAATGATAATACCGTTGATTCGAGCAGAAACGGTGGACATTAAGGATTTGGCGGTGCATTCCGTTGGCCTCATTAACCATATGGCTTTAAGGTAGTGAAAATCTTTTGATTTCGGGTTGTTATCAATATTGAAATTTGTAAGAATGCACGGCTTGAACATGATTTTACTTGTTGATAGGGATTTGTTTGAAGAACTGGCCGCGTTTCTGCGGGAATCATGTGACCGGAAGCAGGAAAACGTTCGAAGACGGAAACGTAAGGACAACTTGCGCCTCCAGGTTGTCCGCGTTCTGCAGCTTATAGCTGGAGAAAAGACATTTGGCAGGATGGCCAGCACCTTATCGCGTTCCTACACTCCTTCTAGCACGGGTCATCATTTGGGTGATGGAGGTCAAAGCCTTCTTCCCTCTGCGTTGGTCGAATTTTTTGAAAACTGCAAGGGCTGGTTGGAGGCTGAAGCAGATCGTGATGGCGGCTGTGAAGTACGACTTTCCTTCTGCCGTGCGCTGTACAAACTTATCGAGTCATTTGATATGGATTTGAAAGAATGTTTGTTGAAACGAGAAACTCGTCGTCAGCTATTCCAACTTTGCATTGGCTGGTCTGGTCAGTATGCGCAGTTCTGGAGCAAGCTATTTCCGACCGTGTCTACCACAACAACGATTACAACTACTGCGACCAGCACAGTCGGCTCTGGAACAGCGGGGATGGAGGCGCAAAAGGCGGCTTTGGAATACGCGTCTCTGCAAGCGGCCGCCTCCCTCCTCACCTGCGGCCCAATATTCCAGTCCAGCCTTCTCTTTGAAGAATCTCAACTTTACTTATGGATGGACTTCTTGCTAGGATCTGAAGACACTCGTGTCAGTGAGTTGGGCGAGCGGACGCTCATCATGATTCTCGAATTTAATCCGGACGTTGGCGCAGTGCTCGACTGGGTAGTGTCTAGATGCTTCACTGGTGGCCCTCAAATTGCAGACTCTTGCTTCAGAGCGATTGCCATTCTCTTCTCAGCGCGAGAGTATCCTTGTGACAGATATGTGGCCATAATTAATAGTGCGTTGCTCTACAGCGGCTCACCCAACTTTCAGTTGCAGCTGCTTGCCTTCAGACTGCTTCAAATATTGGACAGGCGGTTTTTCAGTGGACTGCTGCCCTTGCAGATACATCCGTTAGGGAATGAGATACCGACGCACGACGAAAAGCCTCAGACCCTGGATGCCGTTTTGAATAAGTCACATTACGCCAAGAATCAGACGTTTTTGGCAAAACAGTTGTCCCTTTTGCATCCTGAACTTACCATGCCAGTATTTTCTGAAATTTCTTGGAGGATGAAATCTGCGAGATCAGATGTCCGGCAAAGCTTACTTCGATACTTGCAACCGTGGCTGCATAACATGGAACTTGTGGAGCCGGCGATACCCGGCCCCAACATTATCACGATACTGAAGTCTCTCAATTGGGATGTGTCCACAGAGAATCTGAAGCAGTCTGTGTCCTCCACAAGCTCTTGTTCTTTGTGTGGAAGGAAGTACTGGGAGGATGGAGAACGACTTGTGCGCCGAGGATGGGGCTCAACTGAAGCCACGGAAATGGTCTTGAACAACCTCATGTATTTGACTGCAAAAGTAAGTGAAAGTTGTTTTAATCCAATGAATCTAAAACAGGTTTTATTTAGTTGATTTTTTGACGTGTTTGTAGTTTGGTCAAGAGCATGACCGCGAGCTCGAAGAGTGTTGGCAAACGCTCTGTTGCTCCTCCCCAAATAACCAGCGTGTAGTTCTCTACTATCTCCTAATTGTCACCGGACTCGCAGCTAATGAGATACTGCCTCATGCGAAACGAGTCCTCGTCTACCTGTTCCGCGCCCGACCCATGCGTCTTCTCGACGATCTGATTGCGGAACTACAAACCGTCGAATCTCTGAGCTGGCTTGTGGAGAGAACAGAAACACCACCATTCTACAGGCTGTCACACCTTCGAAAAACGTCGAGCTACTCGGACACAAACGTCGCACCCCCCGGGATGAATGGAAACTCAACCCTACAGCCGAACCACAACTCCTCAACAAACACCCAATTCTCCCGCGTGAACACAATAGAATTGGAGAAAGGCACTATTCACACGAAACGACGCTCTGCGGAGGAATCGAACGTGTTTCACCAGCCTCACCTACGAAGCAGTAGTAGCGGGGCAGCACATCTGTTCCGGTCAGAAAAGACTCGAACAATTAGTGGACCGGCAGCGCTGCCAGACTGCCAATTCCTGAATTCAGAAAAGGATCGAATTTTGTGTGAAGCAGAGCACCAAATGATGTCTGCCTCATCTACATCCGCAGATATGCAGCCGAATCAAAGTCTGCAGGACAAGAAACGATGTCCGAGCAGTGAGACAATTGAGGTTGAGCATGGCTCCATGCAGAGTACTGGCGGGGCTGGTGGGTCAAGCGAAGGGAAGGAGGATGCCCCAGGCGCGTCAGAAAATGTCAACGACACGCAGACGAAACTGGTTCCCCTTCCTATGCCAGAGTATGGAGGCTACTACGCCCCCCTCAAAGAATTCCTCCCGCCTCAGCCAGTGGCCCCGTTTCATAGGTGCAATTTGGCTATGATGTTCATCGCAGAGCTGATCCAGGAAGGGACGATGGTCGCGGTGAATGCCGAGGATTCCAAAGTCGAGAAAAGGATTGATTGGTGTAGTCACTACTTACCGTTGATGATTCACATGGCGTACTTGGGCTTGGACCATATACGTCCTCTAGTCAATCAGCATTGCTACAATATGCTGATCAACCTACTTTCAGTGGCGGGCGCTCATCGCCATCACCTCTCTGTTTCGAAGCTGGCCCTCAACCAGTTCACAAATGACTTCGCTCTGGGACTAAGTTTGCCTCATGTGACCCCAACGACGTACAACTTTCTTGATTCTAAGACAACCTTCACTGTCCCTGCTAGCACGTCAAAAGCTCCGACGACGGAAATGCTGGGAGTTGGAACGCCCATGGGTCACTCGCCTAGTCAGAGCAACAAAAGCAGTCCGAGAGTGCCCAGTAAGCGGCCACACACCCCGGTGAGCCTTCTTTTGGTCATCCCAGAGCCACAGGAATCATCAATGACGAGACCCTTGACGTCCTCAGAAATGTGTCTGGCACTGATCAAGTTTCTGCTGGAGCACAAGACTCAGCCTTTGTGGTCATGTGAGGATATAACAGCGAAACTGTGGAACATTCGAAGTGCGACTCAGTTATCCGTATTTCTCCAAAATAGCATTGGCTCATTTATCCACTCGTATCCTAACTCAGATCTGGAGAAACGCTGGGCACAAGTCTCCCTTCAAATTGGACTTGCATGCTCCTCACGTCATTATGCTGGTAGGTCTTTGCAAGTTTTTCGAGCGCTGAAGACCCCGTTGGCGTCGCGAACTCTCTGTGACATATTGTCGAGACTTGTGGAGACCGTGGCGGAACCTGGGGATGACATGCAGGGATATGTGACTGAGCTCATTTTGACCCTGGAGGCATGCGTGGAGGCCGTCGTGCTGGAGGACAGTATTACCCCTCCATTCGCTAAAGACACGAAGGTCACAGAGGAAGACATCGCGATAATTGAAGCGTTGGATAAGACAAGTGGGAAACGTTCGTACATGTCAGACTCGTCACCTCCGGCGCAGATAAGGCCAAGAAGTGGTACGGAAACGTTTGGTTTTGACTACAAGAAACCCGAGCTGAACAGATCCCGCTCGGTTCAGTCACTGAATGGGTGCCATCAGGACAGTCTCAACGAGGCGGACTCTGACCGACACATGATGCAAGATAATGCGAATGACGTGATTCCCCAAGTCTTCTGGTTGACACTATCTCTGCTCGAATCGGACTATGAGCACGAATACTTGTTGGCACTTCGCCTCATGGAAAAGGTCATGGAACGGTTGCCTTTGGAGAGGTTGGAATGTAGGGATAAGGTGGAACGGGTACAGAGTCAGCTGCAATGGAATGCATTCAGCGGTGTCATTCCGCTTCTTTTGAAGGGATGCACAAATCCTAGTATTTATGATCAGGTACAATAGACTTGCCCTTAAATACTATCTGTAATTTAATTAAATAAAATAATTGCAACGCTAAAGACTGATTCTGAGTGAATGTTTTGTGTAGACGTTGGTGATGTTGGTTCGTTTCATTCCGTACTTGGATATACCATTTGTGGATCCAACACTGGAGACTGGGTTTCCGCTTTCGGTCATTGCCATCTTACCGTTTTTACTGTATCATTATGATGAGCCAACGGCAGTGTGTATTCAAGCGTCACAATACATCGCAGCCGTACGTTTTCATACCTTTAATTTTTTATTTTACAGTTTCACATTTTACACTTACTTGTATTAATGTGTAGTACTTAATTATTTAACTGTCTGTTTTCTTCGTTTCTAGGTCGCCCAAATGCGCTCAAATGGAAATACGAACAATTCGTATGGCCATTTGGCAACGGTGATGTCACTTTACGCGAAACGCAGCTTCAGCAAGGAAAGCCTTCAATGGACAAAATGCGTGATCAAGTATTTGTATGATTCTTACGCCTCGTTGGCACCATCCCTACTCGCCGTTCTCTTGGACATTTTGGAAAAAGGGCCTACCTATTTGCAACCGTTGGTTCTAACAGCCCTCCACTGCTGCTTCAACTACGTTGATTTAACTGGTGTTAGCACAGTCAGTCCAGAGCTGCTTCGTGCTGTAGAGAAGCATTTGGATGTGAGATATTTTTAAATCAAAATTATAATTTTATTTAATTTTACCATTTATAGAAATTGGCAACAAAATGTTGTGTTTATTCATAGGGAGCCCACTGGAAGGAATCTCTTCGAATTTTAAAGCTCGTTGTGGCGCGCTCATCATCACTAGTTGCTCCACCAACTGCGGCCCAGCAAAACGCTTCAATAAAATGTTGTGCTTATTCATAGGGAGCCCACTGGAAGGAATCTCTTCGAATTTTAAAGCTCGTTGTGGCGCGCTCATCATCACTAGTTGCTCCACCAACTGCTGCCCAGCAAAACGCTTCGAATGCCGTTTGGGATAATGTCGCAGCGACACCAATTGTCGCGAGTGGATTTCCTGTGGAGATGGAAATCCACAGCAAGAAGGAACTTCCTGGGAGGACGATGGAGTTTACATTTGATGTTTCACAAACTCCAGTCATTGGACGAAGACATCCCACGAGCACCTCTAATTTAGGAAAAGACGACGGAGTTGCTCCAAGAACTGTTGGTGGAGCGGGTCAGGCCTTTAGATCCGGGTCGGTTGGGGACAATGCGCACAATACCGGTGGAAATTGCGGAAGTGGGTTCATCCAGTCTGCGTGGAAGAGGCCGTGGCAATGTCAGAGTCGAGTTCGTGAGGCACTTGTGAGCGTTCTCAATGCCTGCGGTCAGCGTGTAGGCCTTCCTAAGAGCCCATCCGTAAGTTATTTTTTGTCTGTTGTTTCCACATAATCTTTTGGTACTATTAGCATTTCAGTAACTAATTACTTATTTATTTCAATTTGATTTGCAGGTTATATTCAGTCAAAGCTCGGAGCTCCTCGAGAGGCAAAGCAGCGCAGCGTCATCTACAGAAGAGGTATCGGTGCCTAATAACGACGCATCTGGTGCCAGTCGCCTTGAAGACGGGTCCGCGAGTGATGCTCAGTTCCGAGTATTTCGTGATTTTGACTTTTTGGAGTACGAACTTGAATCTGTGGAAGGAGAAAGTAGTGACAATTTCAACTGGGGTGTCCGCCGAAGACCTCTGTCAGAACTTGGGACAGAGCCTGAAACCGAAGGCGAAACTGAAAACGAAGCATCCGGAGTCCGGTCCAACTCACAGACAAGCTCTGATGCTAACACCATTATCAACAAGTCGTCTTCAGCTTCAAGGCGACCTGTGGAAATCTCCGTCATTGCGAAAGAACCGTACGGACAGATTGGAAACACGGAGGAGTCGTCTGATGAAGACGACCTTGGTCTTTCTCCGTTGGACGAGCATTCACCTCAACATCAAGGACGCAATTCTGATCCTCCCACTCCTCAGCCCACCTCCTTGACCATGATTGAAGTCGCCTCCTCGCAGCTTTCGTCTCCCGCCAGATCTCGAAGACTTTCCGACACGAGCATGGACTCGAGAAGTGAGGAGGAAACGACGCCGTGTAACGTGTCTTTGCAGGAAGGCATGCTCCTGGAGACCGCCGAGGAGCAAGAAGTTGAGGTCGACGGAGAGGTAGGGGAAGACCCCGACGGAGATGACACTGACGCGAACGTCATGTCGGAAATTTTGACAGAGGAGACGGTGGAAAATGATGGCGACGGGGATGGAGAAGTCGATGACTTGGCGAACGGAGCTTGTTCGAGTTTGGAAATGACGAAAGAATCTCACAATAGAATCATTGATGAATTTCAAGATTGTAAATCCATTTTACAAACGTTTTTGCTTGGCGTAAGACCTTTATGCTGCTTGGAGTCCATACAGACGCTGTCGCAAATGGTTCAAACAGCTTTCTGTGAAGTCATATACTTGAGCCAAGACATCACCGCACTTTTGACATCACTGGGCTTTGAAAGTGCAACCAATTTGTCCACAATTATCTCCGTGTTGGTCGACTTTTCGTGTGAGAGTAATCTCCACGTTGCAGCCTGGCATTTGTGGTCGGCGAAGGAGCAAATTAGATCTGAAGAGATGAAAAATTATCATTTTGGAAGCGTCGGAGCATTTGGAAACTTTGAATGATCGAAAGGAAACCCTACAGGAGTGTGTGGAGAGCGGTTTAAAGCCGTTGGTGAAACTGAAGGCTTTGGAGGGCGAGCTGCCCAAATTTGACGAGGCCAACTCGCTCTCAGAGAGATGCGCAGATCCGTTTGAAATCATTGCTGATGTGTCAAAATTGTTGTATAGAACTTTGTTCCAGCTTCGTTTGTTACTTGAAAACGCATCAGCGTTGTGTACAAACTCTTTCTTCAAATTCCAAGGTAAGCATCAAATAGATAAATGGTTTTTATTTGAATATTTTTTTATCCTAGAAGGTAGTTAAAATATATATGTAATGTTTTGAATGAAGGCTCGGGATTTGTCTCGGCAAGTGTGCGAAGTCCGGTCTGCCCTGCTTCAATGTATATCCACGAAAAACATTAGTGGTGAAGGAGGAAACACTTTGACACTTGTGGAGGCAGAGGGCACTTTGCTAGATTTACTGCTGGCCCACATGTGGGAACAGGCCATTGAACTGTATAAAGCAAACAAGTAAGGGACTACTGACAATAGTATTTCAACTTGTTCTTCTTAACGGGCTGAATTCAAATTAATTCCGTTTGTTGAATTTTTATTATCGCTATAAAGGGACATTTGGCCCCGAGACCTGGTGGGGAACACCTCAAATGACATCACAGGAATTCTGAATATTTATTGCAAATATCTATCAGAAGAGCACGCCGGTAAGACGCTTTAAATTCCATGTATTTTGCATACTTTCAAATGTGCAATTAAAAAATACATCCTTAACTTTATTACGTTGTTTCAGGTGTGTTTGTCTCTATTCCGAACGACTTCCGCGTGATATGCAGCCAAGTAAACATGGTTTGTCTTCACCTCCTAGAAAATCAACAAACCCTTGAACGAAAGACTTTGGTTTAAGACTGATTCCAAATGACTGCACATCCAATACAAAATATGTCACTTGTATTTTTTAACAATAAACGTTCTGGGCAATTTTTTCCAGAGTTGTCACCAATTTGCATTTTTCACTTTCACATTGTATGAATGAATGATAGAAATAAATCCAAATTTTTTAGAAAAAAATCACGTTGTTTTGAACTTTTGACGACTTATTTGGTGTCTCACACAGAAATTTGTCAGTACTTATCTATGTGGCTTCCTGTACTCTGTATATTACCTACATATCAAAGTTTACCTATGTACGAACAAAAGTTGTGTAGGTACATTCATTCTCTAGCCATCCTGGCACGTCTTTGTTCACCTTTCAGAACTCACGTCCGTCCTTTGGCTTTCTGGTAGGTATCATCTAAACTAAATAAACGTGCAATTTCCTTTGAAACTATTCCCTACCTGGAATTTGTAAATCTGACTGCTTTGAGTAGGCACGCTTCCACGAGAGAATGTTCACGATTACCCATAGGTTTCTTAATTACATGATCACCGCACCTCAATACTTTAAATACGTCGCAGTCTTTACGGAAACTTGATTTGTCTAACATTGTCCCGAAACGCATGATATTAATCTCAGGAGTCTGCATTTTACCTACTACTTAACCATTGTGAAAGAGTGTTTTCTATATGTAAACTGCTGAACTGAATTCTATCGGTCCGACTTGCGAAATATCATATTTACAAATGACTTTTGAGTGTCTGAATAAAGAAAAAATGTGAGCAAAACTTTGAATATGAGAAGGAAGAAATGATGTGAGAGAAGGGGTGATTTTCAGTCATGCATTGTAATTTTTTATTAAAGCATACAAATTAGGAGATTCAACATAACACAGATTGCATTTTAAAACTTGAAAAGTACAATTAGTTATCAAACATATAAAAACAAGTTAATATCTTCTTTGGGCTCCATCCCTCTTGGAGTCGTAGATTACGTAGGGATGATTCCATCCATCAACCTTAGAATCAAAGATGGTGACAAGGTTTGGGTCATTGTCGAACTGTGATCTAAGGGGTGAGTTGAGACCATCACGCCTGGAGTCATAGACGACCCATGGGTGGTTCCAGCCGTCCCTACACAAGACACAAAACCGGGTCATTTTTTCGTCTCTCTCACAACCAAAGATTGAATTCAAGAGATGTCTCGCTTTTGCTTACCTTTGAGAATCAAAGATGACTTCATAGTTGTCATATGTGGTTGGCCTGCCACTGAAGCCATTGCCTCGAGACATTTGCTGCGGCTGAGATCTTGGTCGCTGCTGCATTTGCGGTTGTTGCATTGCTCTCATTTGTTGTTGTGGGACAGCAGGAGAGGCTACTCGTCTTTGGCTGTTTGCCATGTTCATCTGCCTGCCGTAACCGTTATTAGACGAGCCACCGCTGCTACGGGTATTGGACACGACGTAAGGGTGGTTCCAGCCATCTCTGGACAAACAAAGGAAAAAATGACAATCATTCATGTTTTTTTATTAGAACGGAAAGAGATTTTTGCAAAAACTATTATGTAAGGCATACCGCTTTGAATCAAAGACCGTGGACAGAGATGGGTCGTTTGAGTACAAGTTCGCCTTTGGGGAGTTGAGGCCATCGCGTTTCGAGTCGTAGACAACGTACGGATGGTTGAGACCGTCCCTTTGCGAGTCATAGACCAGGTCGTAGTTTCCTCCAGAGCGGCCCATGTTGTACCCACTGGCGGTGGCGAGCACCACGGCTAAGCAAACCTACAAAAAATATTTGGAAACGTTAGAAAAACCTCAAAACGAAATTCCTCAAAAGGAGGGTAAAAACTTGGTTTCTCAAAGACTCGTGGACTTACAAGAGTTTTCATAATTGCTAATTTGTAAAAAAAATCTAAAGAGCCTCTCTTGGACACAAAAAGGGGGAAATATGAAAACTTTTCAGAAAAGTCTCAGTTTTCGTTTGAGCTATTTGGATTCAAGTGCACTGCTCAGATCAGATCGTCAGTGAATGATGTCTAGTCGGGTGAAATGAGTCTCCTT
>JAHZMY010000522.1:0-13199 GCA_027743915.1 Seira sanloemensis
ATGAGGGGAGGGGTGGCAGCGGTGTATCTATAAGGCTCCACGGACTTGGACATGCGCCATCGTCGGCGTCGGTTGGAAGCTGCCCGAGTAATAGCTTCATGCTGGCTGGAAGGTCCGCTAGTCCCAATCCTGTGATTCATAGACCTAGTCGGGCATGTCCCAGTCCAATTTCTTCAATTGTTGGAACAGCCCTAAATCAGTAAGACGATATATAAACTCTACCAATGTTTTGAAATTGATTTGAGTGAGAAGTATAAACTACAGTGTGACTACTGTTTAATATCAGATTGAACCTGAAGAGATCATCGTCAGCCCCCATGATCAATCAGTTGGGTACTGGAAGGGATGAAGCTGCGCCGGGCATGGTGACTGGGGCACCGAATGCAGGGCTAGGAGGAGGAGTAGGACAAAGTGGCCACACTGGCCAAGCGAAAGAATCCACGGAGATTGATGCGACATCGCTAGCCAATTCTTTCTTATCCTCTTTGAGTGGCTCAAGACCCAGACGGTTTTCTGCGAGTTTTAGTCCGGTACGACAACAAGCATATTAATTCATTTTGTTCAAATCCAAATACGCGCAGATTGTTTTGATTTTTCATTTTGTTGTTTTCTTAGGGTTCTCCTGGGCCAGCTCCTAACCGTGTCTCCCAACTTCGTCATGAGGATCATCAGGACTGGGAAACGGCGTCAGAAAAAGACTTTAACGGAACGAGCAATATAGCGCAGTCATGGGAAGACTTGTCATTGGTATGTGGAAAACTTGATTCTAATTTCAATTATAAACTAGATCAGATTCGTAGTCTTATTCTACTTGTTGCCGCAGGATTCCATGTCCATGGAGGTGACGACACGACGAACGAGTCTGTCCGACCAGTTGTGGTTGTCCATGCCCCCAACCTCTTCAGCGTCCTCCTCTCCAGCCGCATCGCCTCGAGTTCTCTCCCGCTTCTCTCCGTCGCTTTCGTCGCCATCTCCTACTCGCAAAAGTTTCACAACGAGACGCTCCCTCAGTCCCATTGCAGTCAGACCTAGTGTCCTAGGCGGGTCCCAAGGTAATAAGGCCTACATACCTTAGTTACGCACTTACTACTACTCGATGAAATTTTTACTTGATGAGTTCATTTTTTTTAAACAGGCGTCAAGAGAAAGTGCGACTGGGACTCCAACATGATGGACTGCTCTCCTCAGCCTGCAAAGCGTCCAGGCGGTCTCCTCAGCTTTCCCATGGGCTCTCCACAGCCCGTGTCCGTGGCGTCGATGCCTCCAACTTCTGTACCTAACACGATCTACAATACGACGCCGACGTACAACTTTACAGGCAACACGATTGCCACCAATAGTCACTCACTGTTCACAAGTCAAGCGGTACATCCTCACCACGTGGCGCACGCACCTGCATCCCCCTTCCACCAAGCTGGTTCGTCGACATCCTCCGGATCTCTGGTGAGTATGATCACGAACCACGTGGAGGACTCGCAGAACAGCAACGAGACTGAATCCTCAGTGTCTTCTAATGGCGGCCGAGAATCTCCCTTTTTCAGACCTGTAGACTCACCTTTACACCATGTGACTACGTCACCTGAAGATTCACCTCATCCACCGCTGCCCAAAATGTGAAAAAAATTGAAACTATCCTGCTTCCGGTTCTAACTCTTTTTGGTGCAGAGACGTATAACTAGGATAAGGCATCTCTTGCTGACTCTGATCGATTTTATAGTTTCGTGTGTTCGTTCTTCGTGTTGATTAATTATCCGGGTCTTTTCGTTTTTCGCCCTTTTGTCCTCCAGAATTAAATAAAGTCATTTATTGTTCCAAGTAATACAGTTGCTTGCAACTGTTTTGCAAGTGTACTCATTCTTGCAGTGGAAAGAGAGATGGTCCCTCCTACTAATCAACGTTTTCGCAGTTTTTACGTAATTTCAATATTGTACTCCTCGAATGAACTTTTGTGATAGATGGTGTGTGCATGAATGAGTAAACTGAGAGCATTTTAAGCATACCTCCAAATATAACTAGAGCAAGCAATCTTTAAATCGAATATATCTGTAAACAACTACTACTTCGTAATTTTATCATTTATTTAGTAACTTTAGAGGAGAATTTTAATAATAACTTTGTTATTTCTTCAGAGACGTTTTGAGACTGAATGGTAAACTTTTTTCCTGTAGAAATAGACGTGTATATTTATTATTATTACCGCGATCAGATTTTTTAGTAGTATTGAATATTAAATACTATGAACTAAGAACTAAAAGTAAGAATGAAAACGGCCGACAAAATAATTTGAATAAATTGGGTCTAACTACATTTTATTCATTTTAACTTAAACTTATTTGTTAAAACGATATACATTTGTTAATTCTGTATGCAAAATGCTTTTTTTCTGTGTGAATTTTGACTTGGAGAAAAGTTACCCAATAAAAAATTAGTACATGAGTAAAAATTCCTGTAAATTCACTATTAGTTTTTTATGTTATCCTGCAAGGAATCTTTTTCTCTTTTTTCACTACGGAACGCGCCGCCTCGATAAAGACCTGCTCCAAATTTTCCCTATTTTTTGCAGAGCACTGAATGTGTTTAAAGGCCTTAATACGAGATTTCATTCGTTTCCCTTGTTTCTCCGTTAGTTGGAATAGGCTCGTTTCTTTCAAGTCTGACTTGGTTCCTGTTTCACCCAAAATGAAAGTAAAATAGCTCAATTAATAATTTCTTTGATTGTATTGAGGTTAAACGGTTACTTTTTTACCGACAAGAATAACAGCAGCATTCGGGCAGTGTCGTTTGATTTCGGGGTGCCATTTCTCCAGAACATTGTCGAACGAGGACTTTTTCTCCAGTGAGTAACAGATAATAAAACAGTCCGTCTGTTTAATGAAACATGAGCTTAAATATAGTCTACACGATAGTTACTGTTAATATGTAATACTTTGAGATCAATTATTATAGTACTTTTGGATATGTCAGGTATCTCAACCGATCATATTGCTCTTGTCCGGCAGTGTCCCACAAAGTGAGGGTTAGCTCAACCCCATCAACCATGACAGTTGTCTGATGATTATCGAACCTAAAAATAATTTACAATATCAATTAGCTCCAGCGTTTTTCAAAGATTCTCCTCAGTCTCAAAAGCTTACTATAATAAAACAAGTTTTTGAGTCTTTCTTTAATATTCAGAGGAGATTAATGTCCTTTTCACATACAACAACGGTAATCTTGAAAGATTTTGACCCTAGCTCATGAGATATTTGAGGGGTGGCTGGCCCATGGTTTCTCCGAGGAAATTGGGGCATTGCAAGACTCCTCAACGTGGCCTGTTGAAGTCTTGTGTCACAAAAGATATATTTATGTTTAGGCCGAGAAAAGTTCACCAGCGGATTGACACGAGTAACTCCTTAATTAACAAAGTATAAAAGCATTCAAGTCGTCAAAAACAAGACCCTGGTGACTCACCAGACAAGTCCCTTCGAAGACACTAGAATTTACACTGCAGCTATTGCGTTGAAAAAGTTTTACATGGAAAATGGAAAGTCATCAAGGCTTTGTTTGTGCGTTTGTGGTCGTTCGTTATTTCAGAGGTTACAATTTTGCGGTTAACGTTTCCTCTCTGACAGAAGGACGAGGTATTCCAATCGGAATAATAATAAATATGCATGCGAAATTATCCGAGTAATTAATATGGCATGCACGAATATTACTAAAAGCAAAGAGCCAATTTAAGTCACGACATATGAAATTTCTGGTGTGTCATTTCATCTTCAAGTAAACTCTAGTATTTAGAACTAGAGTCAAGCGAGCATATTTTTTTATTCTTTATTATTATGATGATCATAATATTTATGCAAAGATATGTGTGTATTACAAGACAAAGAAGCCCAAAATACGTATAGGTAGTAATGTCCTAATGTACATTTCAATTTTTATGTTTGTTGTTAAAAATGACTTTGCTTCAGATTACGGGATGCTAGTCACGAAACATCGTTTTATTTGTCACATGGGCACCGTGCAATTGTGTTTACAAAGATCTACTAAAGTTTGTACAAAATCATCCTGGCTCTCTGGCGACTTTCCCGAACATTCTTTGAATAGATCTAGCTTCATCTGTGTGCACAAATGGGCTCCATCCTCGGTTGGAATGATGATGTGGGAAGCCTCCTTGAGATCAGATTTTGTACCTGAGTTAATTGCAAAAACCTGTAATAGTCTCTCATTTCCTAATTTGAAGGTAATAAATATATGTAGGTACAATGTGTACGTATTGCCTTACCAATTAGAATGATTGGGACTTTGCTGTTGCCTTCCCTTCTCAAATGTCCCAGCTCACTTCGACAGAAGGAGTCTGCACTCTGAAAGGAGAAAGGGTCGTTCACTGCGTAGCACAGAATGAGAGCGTCAGTCTAGAAATAAAGGAGGAAAAAATCTCTCTAAAAAAACTAGGACAAAAAAGTGACCCACGCGAAGATCTTCCTCCCACACGTCGTCTTACCTCTTTCGAAATATGCTGTATTGCTTCACTTCCGCTTTCAAGCTGTACTTCCACGAGGCGAATAAAGTATTCTGTGCCATCCAGAAGGAGATCGTGGTAATGCTCCTGACAGCTATATAGATTCACAGAAAGAACTTACCGGAAGGAAATCAGTTAGCATTATGTTAACTAACATGGTATATTTTACCTGTGTTGTTTTTGATGTTCTATTAGAGACCGTGGCTCCTTCTTCTGAGATAGAATGTCTTCAGGTTTTTGAATGATGCAGTTTTGAATAAAAGTCGTCTTTCCAACGCCAAGGACTTTCAAGCTGTACTTCCACGAGGCGAATAAAGTATTCTGTGCCATCCAGAAGGAGATCGTGGTAATGCTCCTGACAGCTTTATAGATTCACAGAACGAACTTAAAATTTACCGGAAGGGAATCAGTTAGCATTATGTTAACTAACATGGTATATTTTACCTGTGTTGTTTTTGATGTTCTATTGGAGACCGTGGCTCCTTCTGAGATAGAATGTCTTCAGGTTTTTGAATGATGCAGTTTTGAATAAAAATCGTCTTTCCAACGCCAAGGTCACCCGCTACGATGATCGTTAAATTGTGAAAGTTCCAGATTGGATCTTGAAAGGCCAAAAATAATTAGAAGCTTCTACAATTATGAATTTCATCGAAGGAAAAATATATTCATTATTATAATTGTCTACTAACTTGGAGGTTTCTCCTCCTCCACTTTTTTGGCCCACGCAAGCTCCACGGCCTTGGCCAGAATGTCTTCGGAGCTCGAAGTCAACTTCTCGTCCAGCGAAGAAGTGCGGAAAAGTGCATGAGCTTTCACTTTCTCCATGACTTGGTCGACTTCGAGCTCTCTCTGCGATGGATAAAGGTCGACCTTTGTTTCTGAAATGAGGTGGAGGCGAATGTTATTCTGTAAGAGGTTTTTCAAAAGAAAATAATTGCTTGAGGTGTCAGATTTACCCACTAAAATAATTGGAACGGTGGGACCATCACCGTATTGAATGATTTCGGGGTGCCAACGCTCAATTATGCTACTCAACGAACTGGATTCTTGCTTTGAAAAGCAGATGACGAAGCAGTCTGTCTGGAAAGAAATTAATTAAATTGGTTCTTATTATTTTGTGTACAGAAAAATATCTTCAATTTTCTTACATGGGCGTAGCTAATGGGGCGAATAGAGTCGTATAAAGGTGACCCCGCAGAGTCCCACAGTGTCACGTTCATTATTTCTCCGCTCCACTCAACATCTTTATTGACAACCTCAAATCTATTACAAAAGAATTAATTTTAATTGCGCAAAGAAAAAAAAAGTTGGTTTAGAATAATAAAGTGTTGGTTCAGGAGTTTTCATACACGGTTGGCTCATACGCCTTCGGGATTTCCCGTCCTGTCATCCGACAAAACAACAAGGTCTTCCCCGTCTCACTGTCCCCGACAATCATGCACTTCACCGTCTTCTGCATCCTGTCGCCGCCAGCTCCTCCACAATGATCATTCTTCTCTCAAACAAAACTATTTCCTGCTTCAAAGCTTCTGCTGTAAAAACCTAGCTACTTCTTATGCAAATCAAAATAGCTGGAGGTGACAAAATTTTAATGAGTTGATGACTCTTGTCAGAGAGTTGACCCTGTCCATGAACTAAAAGGAGGCTGTTGTCGCACAAAGCTTCACTAATTCCGTAGATCAGATTCAGGTCAAACTGTTTGCGTGTATGTATTAATACCTATGTGCTTTTGCACCGTCTCGCGTCAACGCGTGAAATGAGTCAAGTCAAGAGATTGGTAAATGGTAAAGATTATGTTTTTTTGTGAAGTGATGCAGCGTGAATTCGTCTCTTTCGCTCATTCAGATTCTCTGATGCGATATTAAGTGTAGTGTAACTTTTTTTTGACTTTAGTAGTCGTGTACTTCTGCTATGAAAGAAAATGGGAGCAAAATTAAACTTGATTGCATGCATGCGAGACATATGAAAAAGGAGAGTGCCAAAAAAAGTAACAATATCATATTACACAATGCTCACAATTTCCATCTATTTATTTAATGGTGATATGATAAAAAATATCTTATGCATAGGTATATCAAATTTTGCGGTTTTATCATCATTACTCATTCCCTTGGTTCTAGTCTAATACGATGCCAACTGGGAGCAAAATATGTTGATGAGAACACGATATTAGACGACAGTCCGCCCGCATTATGACTCAGTTGAAAATTCTATCATTACATACTTTTATGAAAACAATATATTTACCAAATTTCCTTTGGTTTCGGTCCAGCAAAAATGATATTCACTAGGTACTATTCCACTCTACTCACACGCACCCTTATAAGATTAAGGGAGATGAGTAGAAGTGTAAACGTAGATTGGCACATTACTTTTATTTAGTCCAATAATTCAAATGCAGCGTATGAATTTAAAAGTTTGAATTTATTTCACATTTCACAAAAAAATTAGCAGTTGATTTGAGTTAATTGACGTTTTTTTTGTATTTTCAAAAGACCAGTTTCATAGTACGACCATCATCACAGCTTAAATATCTATTATCGTATAACATCTTGACGCATTTCAGCTCAATTGTTTTTCTTACACAAAATTTCCAAATAACAGTTCAATAATTTAAGGTAACGTTGAAGAATTCCGTCATGACCTTGACATAAATACGATTTTGTCAGCGATCTAAAATGTTCACCAAAGATTTCAGATCGTTGTAATACCACCGGGTAAAGAAGAATAAACGGCGATTAAGCTACAACTACAATGCAATGATAAAACAAAATAAAATAGATAATTTAACAGCGCAAGTTTGACGAGAACTTATATTAAACCCTCATTATTTCAGTTTGCAAATGTAATACATTTTTTTAAAGTATAATACTATTACGGTATTCATGTGATGTAAATAATCTCAAAACGCAAAAAATAAAATGCATTACTTTTCTGTGCCGTATATTTGAAAACAATTGAAACAACGAAGACATTCGGTACAATTAAATTTTCAAACATTTCAGGTATTACATTTCTCAGAGAACCAAGTTTTAGAGATCTCTGACAAGCGTTTACAGAACATGTAGCCAATCATATCCAAAAAAATCGAATTAAAACTTTCGTTTTGTCATTGTAAAGAGTAGAAGATTCAATCGAAACTACGTAAAAGCGAGCATAGTCACAAATGTACACATTTAATTACTGCGAACCCTATCCACCGTATATTTGAATTTTTGTTTAAGATATCACACACAAAGATTGAGAANAATTAAAACTTTCGTTTTGTCATTGTAAAGAGTAGAAGATTCAATCGAAACTACGTAAAAGCGAGCATAGTCACAAATGTACACATTTAGTTACTGCGAACCCTATCCACCGTATATTTGAATTTTTGTTTAAGATATCACACACAAAGATTGAGAACTGCCAGCAGCTTGCGCCTTGTTCTTCTGCTGATCCTCCAGAATGACGTTGACACAGATCCTGCAGAGATTCTCAATATTCTCTTGGTCCTTCGCAGAGACCTCAATAAAGTCAGCCGCTGCTGACTCCGCCGTCTCGTGCAGACTTTGAACTTGTTCAGGCGTAATGAGATCAGGTGCTTGGCTTGTCATTCGAAGATCCTGCTTAGTACCTGGAGAAATAAATAGTAACCAGAGTTTAGGATGATGATGGGTTAGAAAAAAAGTTGCAAAATGACTTAAATATTTACCAACTATAACAAAGGGAACGTCAGGGCAATGAAGTCTTATTTCCGGAATCCATTTCGATACTGTGTTTTTCAATGAGGACAGGTTATTTATAGCGTAACAGATGACAAAACAGTCCGTCTAAAGAACGAGAAACGTTAATGCAAGCTTTAAGTATTTTTAAAAGTTAGGCGTGGGAAAATTTATTATTTTACAAGTTATTTCACCTTTGGATATGAGAGGGGCCGCAACTTCTCAAACTCGTTCGAACCAATAGTGTCCCATAGTAAACAGCAAAAGTCGGACCCATTGAAAACCACGGACTTTGTAAATCCTTCGAGCCTGCAATACAACAAGTTAATCACCATTGAACCTTTACGTTTGTGGTAAAGATGGCACTAAGACAACTTACACCGAGGTGTGACACAACTCATTGTCATGGTATTCCCCTTTCTGGAACGAGTAGAGGAGACTCGTCTTGCCCACACATGGGTCCCCCACAAATACGAGCTTCAGCGGGGGATGAGATAACGCACAGGGGCTGGAGGGCGAGAGCACGCACGCCCCTTCCTTCTTGACCGCTGGTGCTGGGACACCATAGCTGTAACTCGCCACACTGTCCATTCCCTCTGCTTATCAAAACAAATTGTCCCTGTCTTCTCTCGGATAAGACTTATCCTTCCGCTGCCATATAAATTACGTAAGTCAGTCTTCCATACAGTCCTATTGTCTTCTCTAATCTTATCTGGGAAAAAGGATAATAGACAGGGAAAGTTGTGAAGATGAAGATAAGTACTTGCTCAAACTAATTCGTAGTAGAAAATTGTCTGCATTAGATGACTTTTTTTTATCTAGAGTTCCTTTGACTTTATGAATACAAAACTTTTTTATTTTAAAAGTATTACTTCACCTCCATCCGAGTATCTTAATCTAAATTGCAAGCACAAACTACAACTAAATATTAAAAAATCATTTTTACTTCCTCTTCTTGGCTCTCACCTTTTGTCTTCCTCCTCCACAAACAAACACTACAAACTCTTCAGCTTTTCGCTTGCCGTCTGTCTTCGCGCAACATCAACTTCTCTCTATAAAACTGCTGCAAAGCCTAGTTCATCACCACAACACGATTTCCCTTTTGCGAGCAATAATGTGAAGCCAAGTTTGCCATTGCCTTTGTTTAAAAACATTTGAGAGTGCTACAGCTCCTCTCCTACCATACTCACACAAGAGGCACACATTGACATGACCACGAATTCTAGAAGGTGGGGAATAGATTCCATGAATTAGCCCATCGTCATGTTATACCTCGTACAATTTGAGTGGAAAGTGTGCATGTCAAATGCAAAATTACATGCAGGAGCTAGGAACAGATAAGATGGCTTTCCATCTTCATTTCCATCTATAATCACCTTATCATTGCAATGGCAATAATATTTTGAGAATAATTTCATTGGCTTCTTCTCTCGGGGCCTGGATTAGAATGACATTCGATGCTTCTAAAAGCTTTATGACGTGGAATGAGCTAAATGCATGCACCATTAAAATCCCATCTTATCACTTAATGGGGTCTTGCACTGGACTTTAGCTTATCGCAAGTGTAAAAGTTAAAACGCATTTGTGTGACAGAACATTTTATTTCACAGCAAGGCTAATTTTTTGCCAATTTTTTATTAATATTTGGCACTTTTTCAAGTATTTTTATATCAATGAAAAAAAGAAGGCGAAATTTAAAGTGGGGGCATTTTGATATACTTAAAATATCACCTTTAAAAACAAATGAATCAAAATGGCGATCAATTAAAATCTGGGAATAAATATGAGTAAGGTGAAGGTCAAAGCTTTCACTTGCATTCAGATTTTCACAGTTTCAGGCCAAGGTATGTCTCATACAACTGGAAGCCGTATCTTTTTTCTCGTCCTTTGTATTATTCTCTGCGAATGATTTGATTTGCTAGACACTTGACAATGCCCTTAGAATTACAATCTGGAATTTATTAACACTGGTCAATTGCCAGTTCTTTTGACCTTGTTTTTGAAATAGGCATTATTTATCTCTTGCAAACGTTTAGATTGGGGTATTATGAAATTCTGAATAAATCCACTTGAAGATTATGTATGCTTGGCTAATAGTGTATGTATCAGATATATGCATGGAAGATTATTCTTGCAAGAGTCGATGGACAAACTTGCCAAACTTTTTTTTACTGTATTTATGGGTCTGACTGAAACTCATACTTTTTTCCAGTTCTTTCCATGTCCACCATTGGTCTGTCTTTACATTTCTTTGTTGTATAGCCTCAGCTGTATTTGCTCTAAGCACGCAACTTTAATATGATTTGCTGATCCTATCTGTAAAACTAAAACTCAAATAAACTCTCTCTTTCCTCTCGATGATAGCTGAGAGGAAAAATCCTTTCTACTTTACATGAGCTCTGTCCTGAGCTAAACTCGTCCATCACAGCTCTACATCTTTGTTTCGATTATTGAATATACTATGGCTTTTAAGAAAATATGCTTCGCTCAAAGATTTTGCCCACCTTCACACAAGCATATGCAATAATGGTATAACTTGACTTGCCCACTCTTATTTACAGATACCAGTCACGCCACTTGAAACAAAGACACATATTATGTATATGCCCTCCACTGTCCACTACACATTCATGCCATACCAACTTTATGGATTAACTTATAATTTCTAGCGATCACGAATAATTACAGCATCAACCAGAAAATATTGATTAGATATTGATAATGTCGACACGAAGTACAAATGCACACTGCGCTCCACATCTTTTTAACGTATTCACAAATACTTATTTATGTATGTAATTTATAAGCAATTCTTAATATAATTCATACCGACTTGTGCTGGAATCCAAACTGCAAAATGCTTTTCTTCTGCAAGAAAACGTGGCAAAAGGAAATGAAGTGTATGAGTGTGTTCACTGGTTTCAAACTACCAACTCCAGTCCTGGCAATTCCCTTCACATCTATCCCCACTTCAACTGCCTTTGACTCCGACGAGGTGAACTGACGGTTGCAGTTGGTAACAGAATAGGGAAAAAATAAGTCTGAAAAACGTGCACAAATCGCGGAGCTTGAGAATATACATTGCTCTGCACACACACTCTCTGTCAAAATAAAAGGCTTCTTCTTGTGGCCATAGCCATTGGCATTTTTATGTGTACATCGTACCGGGGCTGTGCGGATTTAATGCACAATGCAAAAAATTCCATAATGACTATGTGGGAAGGGAGTAAACAAGAATACCTACTCGTTTAGAAGATGCATCATCACTAGAGACTTTAATGACGAGAGTGAAGATCTGCAAATGAGAATGTTGCAAAAAAAGCAACAACATCTAATCTGGACCATGCATGTGAGTACATACGGCTCTTTATGGTGTGCCTGTGCCTCGATCATTTTTTCATGGTCATAGTCATAGCGCTGGTGAGGTAACAGCAATAAAGAACTTGACAGTTATCATAAACATGTGCATGACGGAGCTGCTTGCTTGCTGTTAGTGAATATATTGTACGAGGGAATCGCAGTGAGACTGAGACATAATCCCTCTACATTTTGTAATGTCTGTGGGTCTCTCGAGCCAGCAAAAAATCGAACTCGACACGAGTGCCACAACAACAAAACTACACACGATTTATCTATTGCTTGGTTACTAGATGGACAAGGAGAAACTTTTGTTTTTTAAAAAACATGACCGTCCGAAAAGACCGGGTTTGGAAGGCAATGTGACCTTAGTGCCAAGAGACATTTTAGTTTTGCCGGTTTGCACGATCTTTCCTTTTATTGGGACCTGTGCTTTGTTGTTGAGAGTCGGCAAATGAAATCATGGAAATGTGCAAAAACAAAATGAAAGATATTTTAAATTTTAAAGCAATCTTAATTTATAATACCAATTATTGCATTCGAGAAATGCGGCACAAGCGTAAATGGCATATTACGGTCCAGAAATGGTCTGACCGGAATATTTAAAAATTACTTGCATCACTTCGTCTTAATTTAATCCGGGATAACTTTCATGAATGATTGGAACATATGATTTTCCCCAAATTGAATTGCTGCGACGTTCAATTTGGGGAAAATTTAAGTGCTTTGCAAGGTATGCTTCACAACCAGCCAATTTTTGTTTAATGATTCCAACTCTGGGAAAAAGTAGGTAACGGCTCTAATCATAGATAAGTAGTTTGCCAAAAAATGCATGCAGGAAGCGTCAATGTTTCCTGAATGTCAAGAAATTAAAATACATCAAGTGGCAGCTATGTGTAGGATATCGGGCACAGGTGCAGCTCAGGTATGAAGCAGAACGTGCAATCCCTCATTCTCACTCAATCCCTCATTGCAAAGTATTCTCATTCTCCATTAAAAAGCTCTTTCTAGGTTTGCGAAGCAAGGTTGTATCCGCCCGAAACTGCATTGTTGATAATGATAATGGTGATCTCATCGTTCTCCTGATGAAACAAGATTGGAATTGCAATTGTTTTGGATTGGTAGTGTGTGACGCTAACATTGCTGCATTTAGAATTTCATTTTTATACTACTCATATGCTCCAAAAGTAAACCTAATGACTGGGCTACAAATGCAATTGTTTTTGTGCCATAAATGTCAAAGTCAAAAGTGATATGAGTTCATTCTGAATATGAGCAGATTTAAAATGTATCTGAATAATTACTGCGGTATGTACTTTGGTCCGATTGCAAACGATATCAAGTGCGGTGGTCATGAACTATCCTGGCAATATGAGATTATGAGCATATTTTAGCGATAAAATGCTATCACTGCATTATAAATTGTTTGTAAATGGCGACCTTCAAAATTATGTAATAAACTGGTATCCAAAATTCACACATTGATTATGATACCTTTATTTCCAATTTCCAATCGAGAAAAAAGTTTTCTCTCCACTGTCTGGTTTAGATAAATTAATCAATCATTATTGCTTTGCACTGCATCATTTTCGTAACGTTAGAACTGTAATTGAAATTATTTCTCACTGTAATAAATA